>CM024764.1:61435901-61613608 GCA_014218235.1 Colocasia esculenta | reverse complement strand
AAAATATCCCTAAATAACAAAGCAAAAAGTATACTGTGCGTGCACTGAGCAAGAAAAAATTTAACAGGATTTCAGCATGCAAGTCAGCTATGAAAATGTGGGAAGAGCTCAGAATCACATATGAAGGAACTGACAAGGTGAAGGAAACAAGAATAGACATCCTAGTAGCTCAGTATGAAAGATTTCAAATGCAGTCAGGAGAGTCCATCACCCAAATGTACAGCAGATTTACAGATATCACCAATGGCTTGGTTGGGCTCAGAAAAATTTATGAAATTGGAGACATGGTGAGAAAAAATATTTAGATCTCTACCAACCACATGGACTCCAAAGGTGACAACCATAGAAGAAGCCAACGACCTTAGAAGAATGTCACTTGAAAAGCTCATTGGGTCCTTAATGGCTCATGAGATAAATATGGAAAGGCAGGGAGAATCCTCCAGCAAGAAGAAGCACAACAATGCTCTCAAGGCCATAGAAGAAACAACTAATGGCGAATTAGAAAGTGACAAAAGCCATGAGAGCAGTGAAGACGAAGAAGCATTTCTCTTTAGAAGATTGCAACGTATACTAGCTAAAAGAAGTACCAGTCAGGAAGAAGATATTTCAAGTAAGGAAAAGATTTTAATGATCTGAAGGCAAAAATGTTAAGAGACCAGAACCAATATGCTATGAGTGCAAGAAGCCTGGACACATCAAAGCCGAGTGTCCAAAATTAAAGAAAACTGAGTTCAAGAAGACAAAAACTCAAAGATTCAAAAGATATAAGAAGAAGGCCATGGCTACTGCATGGAACAATGAGAGTGACTCAGACAGTGAGTCAAGTTCCAGCGAAGAAGAAGAAGAAAATGCCAATCTGGCCTTCATGGCAAATGTTGATGAAAAGGTAACTTCGGACTCATCTTTCACTTCTTGCAATGAATCTGATTCAGATAGTCTAGAGGATGCATTTAACAAATTATACAGTAAGTACAAAGATGTTTGTAAGTTGTTAAAAATAACCAAGAAAAATTATGCATGCTTAGAAATAACCAACTCAGATTTAAAATCTAAAACTGAGCAACTAGAAAAACAAAATTTTGATTTAAAAAGGAGAAATGAACTGTTATGCGAAGATTTAAAGGATAAAAATGAAAAGATAACAAATCCAGAAAATCAGGAAACTACAAGCAAACTTAAAAATGAAATCAATACACTAACAAAAGATAATGAATATCTAATGACCACAATTGAAAAATTTACAAATGGTAAATCCTCCTTAATATTAAAAGGAGCAAGAAGATCAGGTAAGAAAAAGTATGGCTTAGGATATACTCCACCCGAAAATGAGGAAACTATAATTCATCCTAAAATGTATCCAACTCCAAAATTCATAGCTGAACAAAATCCTGATCACAAAATAAATAAAAATAAAAACCATAAGCCAAATAGAATAATAAACAATATTCCTTGCTACACACACTGTAACAAATTAGGTCATACTAAAATAACATGCACAACCAAACACCTAAAATGGATTCCCAAAAGAAACTTTGAAGAAGCTTACTAACTAGAACCCAAAAGAACTTAGGTACCTAAATCTCATTGATTAATTGCAGGGAAGCCTTGGAGCATCAAAATGGTACCTTAACAGCGGGTGCTCAAGGCATATGACAGGTAACAAGAAACTGTTCTCTCATATCAAAAGTGCAGAAGGCACAGTCACTTATGGCGATAATGGAAAAGGGTCAGTAATTGGTTGTGGATCCATTGGAAGTCAAGATAGAATCCTTATAGAAGATGTTCTATGCGTCAAAGGACTCAAGCACAATCTTATTAGCATTAGTCAGCTGTGCGACAAGGGTCACCAGATCAAATTTTAGGAATCTAAGTGTCTGATTATCAAAGATGGTGCAACTGTCTTCGAAGCCAGCAGAGAAAAGAACCTATATGTACTGCATCTAGAAGAACTAAAGCATCAAGACATCTGTCTAGCAGTGAGTAAAGATCAAAATGCTGAATTATGGCACAGAAGGTTAGGCCATTGTAGCTTGGATGGAATAAGAAAACTTATCAACATGATCTAGTAGAAGGTCTGCCGAAGATAAACACAAGACTTGACAGTATTTGTGAACCTTGTGCAAAAGGGAAGCATGCAAAATCCTTCTTCAAATCAAAGACAATAGTTACTACCTCCAAACCACTAGAACTGCTACATATGGATTTATTTGGACCAATGAGAACTACCAGCCTGGGAGGAAAGAACTTTGGATTCGTCATAGTAGATGATTATTCAAGATTCACATGTGTATCATTTTTAGAGCATAAAGATGACACATTTGAAAGTTTTGTAAAGTTGAGTAAAGTAGCTCAAAAGGATAAGAAGTTCAACATCATTAGCATCCGCTCAGATCATGGAGGAGAATTCCAAAATGACAGATTTACAGATTTCTGTAATGATCAAGGCATAGAGCACAATTTCTTAGCACCTAGAACACCACAGCAAAATGGAGTAGCTGAGAGGAAGAATAGAACCTTGTTGGATATGACTAGGACTAAGCTGTCTGAGTACAACCTTCCAAGGTACTTCTGGGCAGAAGCGATTAATACAGCATGTTATATTATCAATAGAGTCATGATCAGGCCAATCCCGAAGAAAACTGCATATGAGCTATACAAGGAAAGGAAGCTGAAGATCAGTCATCTCAGAACGTTTGGATGCCCTTGCTTCATTCACAACAATGGTAAGAGAGACATAGGTAAGCTGGATCCTAAATCCAATGAAGGGATCTTTATGGGGTACACATCTAAACCCAAAGGCTATAGAGTTTTTAATAAAAGAAGTTTATTAATTGAACAAACTGTTCATGTTCTTTTTGATGAGTCTAACCCTTCCTTGAGAAAGGAAGTTGATAGTGATGATGAAAATGTAGAAAATCTCTCCAAGAAACTGAAGGAAACAACTATCAAAGATGGTGAAGATCCACCATTGGAAGAACTACAACAGAAAGATATTATCCATAATGATTTTCCAAAGGAATGGAGGTACAAAAAGGATCACCCTACTGACAACATCATTGGAGATCCACCAGTTAGGGTAAGAACAAGAGGTAATGTTACTTGTGACTATTTAGCATTTGTATCTCAAATAGAGCCGAAGACAGTCAATGAAGCACTGTCTGATGAATCTTGGATTTTAGCCATGCAAGATGAACTTAATCAGTTTAGGAGAAATCAAGTCTGGTCCCTTGTTCCGAGACCATCAGATCATCCTGTGATTGGCACCAAATGGGTGTTCAGGAACAAATTGGATGAAGCTTGTGTTATCATTAGAATCAAGGCTAGATTGGTTGCTCAAGGCTATTCCCAAGAGGAAGACATAGATTTCGATGAAGCCTATGCACCAGTGGCTAGACTAGAGGCTATTCGAATTTTACTTGCTTATGCCTGTGCATTGGATTTAAAACTTTTTCAAATAGATGTAAAATTTACTTTCCTAAATGGTTATATAAAGGAGGAAGTCTATGTAGAACAGCCTCCTGGTTTCGATGATTTAGATTTTCCAAATCATGTTTTCAAATTACATAAAGTATTATATGTTTAGAGCAAGCACCTAGAGCATGGTATGAAAGACTTAGTGCACTCTTGCTAAATCATGCATGGCTTTATTAGAGGACAGGTAGATGGCACATTGTTCATTAAGTCAAAAGCCAAAAATATATTACTTGTGCAAATTTATGTAAATGATATCATATTTGGATCTACTATGAATCTTTGTGCAAGTATTTTGAGAAGCTCATATAGGGAGAATTTGAGATGAGCATGATGGGAGAGCTCAACTATTTCCTTAGGTTACAAATAAAGCAAGGCAATGAAGGAACTCATATTTGTCAAGCTAAATACACCAAGGAACTTCTAAAGAAATTTGGTTTTGAAAATGCCAAACCACTGTCCACTCCATAGCTAGTAGACCAAATATCTTATTTAGTGTATGCATGTGTGCAAGATATCAATTTGATCCTAAGGAATCTCATCTAATATCTGTTAAAAGGATCTTTAGATATTTAGCTAAAACTCATGACCTAGGACTATGGTATCCTAAATCATGTGAAACTAGTTTAGTTGGATATTCTGATGCTGACTATGCTGGATGCAAAGTAGATAGAAAAAGCACCAGTGGTGGTTGTCAATTTCTTGCAGGATACTTGATTTCATGGTCTTCAAAGAAGCAAAATTTAGTAGCACTATCAACAGCTGAAGCTGACTACATAGCTGCTGCACTCAACTCTTATGGATAAAGCAACAGCTTGAGGACTATGGATTGCACATCAAGACCATCCCATTACTGTGCGACAACACAAGTGCGATAAATCTCACGAAAAATCTAGTTCAACACTCCACGACGAAACATATAGAGGTCAGATATCATTTTATTAGAGATCATGTAGCTAATGGTAATATAAATATTTTCTTTATAGATACTCTAAATCAGTTAGCAGATATCTTTACAAAAACCTTACCTGAAGAGAGATTTACATCTCTAAGAAGGGAATTAGGCATGTGTAATTTGTAATAGATATGTCTGTACGTAATTGAAATAATAAATTTTAGAATAATACTTGTCCTTCCCGCTAAAATTTAAGCAAATCCTTTATTGCTTGCGTCATAAATTGCTATGGCATTTCAGAATTAATTCTTTATTGTTTGTGTAATCCTCTCCTCTTTTGTCGTTATCTGCTTTTAATGCTCTGACGTTTCAAAAATCCACTTTATGTCATTCCGTTAAATCTGAAATCCTTGCCGCATCGATTTCCTCTCTCTCATCTCCTTCGATTTGCATGCTTGCGAAACCCTCATCGACTCCAGAATCTCCTCTGTGAGATTTCGAAGAATCCCTCTATTCCCGCTCATATTTCTTGAGGGTTCTTGTTCCTCTCTTCCCCACGATCCTCCAAAAACCTTCCTTGCTCGATTCCATGGCCGCTTCTGGGAGTTTCGGTAGCGTAGGTGGTTACAGTGTCGCCTTCCTCATGACCAAGCAGCAGGAACGTTTTGCAACAATGAGGATCAAGGTTTGTATTAACAAGGTAGTGGATATTGAAGATCTAGAGAAGCATGGGATGCACGACATAGTGGAAGCTATTCAGAGGATGAAGTGGACGAGGGGAACCAAGTTATCCAGACCTAGCCAAAGCTTTCTACACCTGTATGAAATCAGAAGAAGATGGATCTCTCTCCTCCACAGTAAAAGGTACACCTATTTACATCACCTATGATATTTTAGAGAGACTATTTGGAGTATCTACAGTCGGTCACAGTGGGGTGAACTCTGTAGACATTCATGCCAAGGGGTAGGGAACATCGGAATAGAGTACAAGCTGAAGGATGGAAAGATCGACATCAATCAACTTAATGCATTCAATAGAATACTGCACTTTATAGTTTGTCAGATTTTGGTGCCAAGAAGTGCTACCTTCTCAACCTGCCCAAAAGGAAATTCAGATATGATGTTCTGGGCCATTCAAAATCAAGATATAAACATGGCTCAGGTTATTATTGAAAGGATGAAGTCTGCTATAGAGATGCTATGGGATAAGAAGAATAAGTTGGCAGCATTACTACCTTATGCTCATTTGCTTACTAGAATATTTAAGCACTATGGAATTGATCTGAAGGGTGAAGTAATGGAGAAGATGGGCCAGTCTATTCGGTCTAGAAATTTGAAGAAGAGTGGTTTCTCTCTAGTGGGAAACATTTGGACCAAGACCTTCGTGGCAGAAGGGGAAGCAATCATTGGGGAAGTACCTAAAATTCCACCAGTCCAAGAGGAAGAAGTAGATGTCAGAGTTGAGGAACCTCCTGCAGTTGTGAGGAGGATAGAAGAAATAGCACCTGAGCACATTGAGCCCATTGGGCATTCATCTGAAGTTGTGATTCCCTCTACAGTCTCTGCTCCTACAATTGAAGAATCTGTCATCTTAGAGACTGTTACTCATGCTGAGGGGGAGTAGGTAAATACTCTCATGGAAGACATTCCAAAAGTTTCTGCTGCATATGTTAGTATGGAGGGTAGTATGGCAGAAACCATTCCAGAGGTGGTGGCACCAGGCCACACTAAAGATGTACTGTTGGAAGATGCTCCAGCTTAGGGGGAGCCTATTGCTAGTGCTCCTGCAAATCATTTTTAGGAAGGAATTATTGAAGATGTTTTAGATGAGGATATGGAGTCCATTATTAGCTCCGGTGGAAAGAGAAAGGGTGTTGCCCCTAGAATTCCTCTACTCACCAAGAAGGCACACCACATATCAAAGAAGAGGAAGATTCATGTGGACATGAAGCTAGTCATTAAGAGACTAAATGAACATGGGGAGATTTTGTGCCCTTTACAGTCTGAAGTACAATCCATCTTTATTAGTCAGAGCACTGAAGCCAAGGAGATTGGAGCAGTTAAAACTGAACTCCAGGAAATGAGAAGTGAGCTAGGAAGCTTGAAGCAACTAGTGTCAAATCTTTCAGAATTTGTGAGGGCGCAATTGTCTGTTCCTGCCCCTCCTGTTCCCACTCAATCTATACCAGAAGAAGAAGTCAGGCCATCAGGGCCTTCTGAAGAGGAAGTCCGACCACCAGGGCAATCAGTTGCAGAGTCAGAACCATCAGGGCCATTTGAAGTTGAGGATGTTGGGTCAGGGCCATCAGGGCCAGTGGAGTTAGTGGCTGAACCAGAAGGTCTCAAGCATTCGTAGATGTTGCTGCTGTGCCCCCAGAGCCTTCTATTCCTTCTACTCTTCAGACTCCAGCTCCCACTTCTCCACTTGCATCCTTCTCAGCCCCACCTGCACCTGAACCTTCTAAGAAACCTATTCCAAAGCACATCTCCTCTCCTACACCTTTTCCTGCTACCTCCTCTTCTTCACCTATTTCTTCTACTGCTATTCCTCCTCCTCCCACTTTTGAGGAACCTCTAGCATCATCCTCGGCTAGTCCATCATCTGCTGGACCATCAGCTGCTTGACCATCAACACCACCTCCTCCTACTTCTTTCTCTTCTCTTCATCCACCCACTCCTCCCTCCTTCATCACCATCATTCCGGAGGGTGCTCGTGTTCAAGACCACATCATACCAGACATTAAAGAGGAGTTTTAAAGAAGCAATTCTTCGCTCAGTCCTGTCTATGTCCTCCCATGTTCACAGGATAGGTTCTCCCAGTCCTGCCCCTCAAAGAGAAAAAATTTCTAAGCAACTTGCTCTCTCTTCTGACCCTCAATTCCTCCTCCTCTTTGGTTCTCTCTTTCTTTGAAAATAGAAGGAGATCCCTCTATTTTGAATTCTTACAAAAGTGTACATTTGCTGCTATTTTTGGCCTCTCTCATCTTAATCTCACAGAACACCTTACTATTGTTCTTCCTCTCTCTCCCATATCCAAATCAGATCATCCAAAATCTTTTCCATAGCTGAATCTAAGACTGAAGACAGTGGGCTCGGGCCATCGGTCTCTCTACAGGAAATATGTGCTTGCTAGATCTGACAGTTTCCACCCTCAGACCACCAACTTACACTGTCTGAGTGGTTTGTTATCCACCATAGGAATACTTGGGGTCCCTTCATCCAGAGGAAATCAAGTTGATCCGTCACTTCTTCCAGTTAAGACTATTGGTTTATCAACAAATTGCCAGAAATTCAGCTTGTCAATTCAGAGGAGCCATTGCACAGCTCGGACTGAAATCCTGTCAACACTTCCCTTCAGGTGGATTTTGCTACCCTAAGTTTCTAGAGATTGTTTGTCCTCCCCAAGCTTCATTCCTTGCTTATGGACTCTGCTATGGGTCCTTCTATCTTTGAAAGATTCATTAGAGGAATGGCCAGAATAACAGTCCGGTAGGGAGCTCTGATGATCAGATCATCCCCATATAATTTCATGAATTATATATCTATTTTGTGATTAACAAAATCCTAACAATTAGTATCTAACAAGTTTCTATGAAGCTTAGTCACAGAAATAAACCAGGCAAAATCAAGCAAAGACTTGTAAGTAAATCCTTACTTTATTATTCTTAATTTTTCAGAGCATGAAATTTCTCTAAGTACACATCAACTCGTTTTGAAGTATAACGATTTCATAGTTTCATATCGTTTTTAATTATTCATCGATTTTGATCTCAGAACGATTCACTAAGTGATCACATCGATTTCGATCTCAGAATGATTCACTAAGTGATTGCATCGATTTCGATCTCAGAACGATTCGCTAAGTGATCGCATCGATTTTGATCTCAGAATGATTCGCTAAGTGATCGCATCGATTTCGATCTCAGAACGATTTGCTAAGTGATCACATCGATTTCGATCTCAGAATGATTCGCTAAGTGGTCGCAACGATTTCAATCTCACAATGATTTCGTAAGTGAGCATAACGATTTGCTCTCATACCAATTCGACAAGTGAGTATAACGATTTGCTCATAACGATTTGGTTATAACGATTTGCTCATAACGATTTGGTTATAACGATTTGGTTATAACGATTTGCTCATAACGATTTGGTTATAACGATTTGCTCATAACAATTTGCTTATAGTGTTATAACGATTTGGTCATAACGATTTGCTTATAACGATTTGGTTATAACGATTTGCTCATAACGATTTTGTTATGAATGCATAACGATTTATGCGTACAACGATTTGTTTACGAATGAGCAACGATTCACATGAACAATGACTCATACACAACGATTCTACAAGTCATGTTCATATCGACTTCATGAGCTATAACGACTTGATATTTGAATATGTTGACAAGTCAAAGTCATCCCGTGTATTTCTCTGTTATCCATGCATTAAATATAACCGTACATTTCTCTGCACGATGCATGTCTAGATATCTTCTATTCTTATGCTCCTGCATGTAATATCTTTTTGGAAAGACATAATAGAAATTTCTATTTTGATGTATTCTCACTCTAACGTTGACTGACAACAAGAGATAGCTTAGCTGTCTACGTTTTAGCATTTAATGTGTGCAGGTCTCTAATAGCACGACTCTATACAACGTTGGATAAAGTAGAAGCTGGAGGATATCAAGAAGGATTTTCTTCTTACATGCATGGAACGTAATGAACCGTTGACTATATAGGAAAGCCATGCAGTCTAACATTCTCTAAACTTAGAGACAACATATACTTCAATGGCTACATTTTTCAAAGAAGATACAAATAGAAGACTGGTGCCTACGTAAAGAATAACTAATCTTGAGAATAAAAAATCTGCAAGCACCATAGAAGAGCTCAAGTCTCACTCCATCGCCTTGTTGTAGCTCTTTGCTCTCTGTGTCTAGTGTAGAACGTTGAGAGAGCTTTTGTGAACTAAGAGTGTTCTTCTTTGTAGATCTTTTCCTCTCAGTCTTCGCTTCGGATCAAGCACTGTGCTATTAGCTTGGTCGAGGGGCGTATCATCCCTTGAACACATCTTTGTGTTATTCCCTTCATGTTGAAGGAAGGCCTGGGGGTTCCAAGGTGTTATTCCCTTCGTGTTGAAGGAAGACCTGGAGGGTTCTAGGGTGTTGTATTCCTCTTCGGGTTGTGAAGAGAAGACCAGCTGCGACTGGGTGTGTAAGTGTCCTTGAGGGGGACTGTACCCTTGGGTAGTGTATCCTGAGTTGTTGCTCAGGGACTGGACGTAGGACTCCTGTGGAGAGGAGGTCCGAACCAAGATAAAATCTGGTGTAGTGTGATTGCTTGCTTTGTGTTTGTTGTTTACTTTTCACTAACGCTAACAATCAACGAAGTGCTTGTTGTGTGAAAGTTTTTGTGGACAGGTTTAGGTATTCAAATTTTAAAGAATCCCATTCACCCCCCTCTGGGCTTGGTAGCTGGGCAACAAGTGGTATCAGAGCTAGTCTCTTCGACAAAGAAGAAGATCCAACGATCTGAAGAGAAAAGATCAAATGGCAGCCCAAGGTCACTTCGAAGGTCAGTCGGTAAACAGGCCACCACTGTTTGATGGTGAAGACTACACATATTGGAAAACAGGAATGGAATTCTTCCTTCAAGGGCTCGACTATCAAATTTGGTCGATAGTAGAGGAAGGAGATCTTCTGGTCACCAACGACAAAGACAAATGGACAGAAGATGACAAGAAGAAAATTTCTCTCAACTGCGAGGCCAAGAGCATATTGTGGTGTGCTCTCAGTAAGAAGGAATTCAATAGAATCTCCGCCTGTAAATCTGCAATGGAGATGTGGGAGAAGCTGAGGATCACCTACGAAGGCACAAACAAAGTAAAAGAAACCAGAATAGACATTCTGGTAACTCAATATGAAAGATTTCATATGCAACCCAGTGAAACAATTACACAAATGTACAGTAGGTTCACCGACATCACTAATGGATTGGCTGGTCTTGGTAAGACCTATCAGATGGGAGACATGGTTAGGAAAATTCTCAGATCCTTACCTACTTCGTGGACTCCAAAAGTAACAACAATAGAAGAGGCTAACGACTTGAAGATAATGTCGTTAGAAAAACTCATTGGGTCCCCTTATGGCCCATGAGATTAACATGGAAAGGTTGGGAGAATCATCTAACAGAAAGAAGCATTCCAATGCACTCAAGGCAGAAGAAGACACATCAGAAGAAGGCTCATATAGCCAAGAAAGCATGAACAACAGTGAAGATGAAGAAGCAATGCTATCCAGAAGGTTACAACACATCTTGGTTAAGAAAAGAAGTATCAGTCCGAAAGAAGATACTTCAAGAAGGGAAAAGACTTCAAAAGGTCAGAAGTCAAAGATGCAAAGAAGACTGAACCGATTTGCTATGAATGCAAGAAGCCCGGACATATCAAGGCAGAATGTCCGAAGCTCAATAAAACTGAGTTCAGAAAGAAAGACAGTTCCAGAAAACCCAGAATATTTAAGAAGAAAGCCATGGCAGCAGCATGGGACAACAGTAGTTACTCTGACAGCGAGTCAAGCTCAAGCAATAAAGAAGAAGAAGAAGCCAATTTGACATTCATGGCCAACCTCGAAGACAAGATAACATCAGACTCATCTTTCTCTTCATGCAATGAATCTGATTCTGACAACTTAAAGAAGCTTTTAATGAACTGTATTGTAAATATAAAGAAGTGTGTAAATCATTTATAGCCAATAAGAAAAATCTTGCATGCTTAGAAAATACTAATTCAGACTTAAAATCTGAAAATAAACAAATAGAAAAATAAATTACTGGACTAAAAAGGAGAAATGAATTGTTATGCGAAGACTTGAAAGTTAAAAATGATCAATTAGCGAGTTTAGAAAACCAAAAAACTGTAAATAAATTAAAAAAAGAAGTTAACACTTTAACAATAGAAAATGAAAAATTGTCAAGCACACTAGAAAAATTTACTAATGGCAAAACAACATTAATATTAAAAGGTGCTAGACGGTCAGGTAAAAAGAAACATGGATTAGGTTATACTCCTCCTGATAATGAGGAAACAGTAGTATATCCTAAAACATATCCAACTCCTAAATTTGTACTGAACAAGACACAACATATAAATCAAATTTAAATACATTCCAACTGAAAAGATAACTAAAATGTCTTGCTGTAGCCATTGCAATAAGTTAGGACACATTAAAGTATCATGTCCGACTAAACATAAAATATGGATAATTAAAAGAAAAATTGATGATACTAACCAATCAGGACCCAAAAGAACTTGGGTACCTAAAGCTTAATGTTTTTAATGCAGGGAAACCTTCGAGCATCCAAATGGTACTTAGATAGCGGATGCTCAAGGCATATGTCAGGTAACAAGAAGCTTTTCTCTCACCTTGAAGCTGAAGAAGGCACAATTACATATGGTGACAATGGCAAAGGAACTGTAATAGGTTGCAGACTGGTTGGTAGCAAAGGAAAAGTTATCATTGAAGATGTACTTTGTGTGAAAGGACTGAAGCACAACCTTATTAGTATTAGCCAGTTATGCGATAAAGGACATCAGATCAGATTTTAAGAGTCAAAGTGCAGTATTATGAAAGATGGTGCAGTCGTGTTTGAAGCCAGTAGGGAAAAGAACCTGTATGTACTTTATTTGGAAGAACTAAAGGATCAGGACATGTTTGACAGCAAATAAAGAGCAGTCAATAGATCTTTGGCACCGAAGACTGGGCCACTACAGCTTGGAGGCATGAGAAAGTTGATCAAGAGAAGCTTGGTGGAAGGTCTACCCAAGGTTAGTGCAAAAATGAATGGTGTCTGTAGGCCGTATGCAAAAGAGAAGCACACCAAGTCATCCTTCAAGTCAAAGACTGTGGTAACAACCTCTAAACCCTTAGAACTTCTACATATGGATCTATTTGGGCCAATGAGGACCACAAGTCTTGGGGGAAAGAACTTTGGATTTGTTATAGTAGATGACTACCCAAGGTTTACATGGATTTCTTTCCTAGATCACAAGGATGATACTTTTGAAAGTTTTGTTAGTTTCAGCAAAAAGTTCAAAAGGATAAGAAGTATAGCATCATTAGTATCCGATCAGATCATGGAGGAGAATTTAGAATGAGAGCTTTGTTAAATTCTGTGATAGCCAAGGAATAGAACACAACTTCTCAGCACCAAGGACACCACAACAAAATGGAGTTGCTGAAAGAAAGAATAGAACCCTATTAGATATGGCAAGGACAATGCTATCAGAATATGATTTGTCAAGATATTTTTGGGCCGAAACCATCAACACAGCATGCTATATCATCAACAGAGTAATGATCAGGCCAATCTTGAAAAAGACTTCATATGAGCTATACAAGCAGAAGAAGCCGAAGATCAGCCATTTCAGGACATTTAGATGTCCATGCTTCATCCACAACAATGGCAAAAGGGACATTGGTAAGCTAGATGCAAAATCAGATGAAGGTATATTCATGGGGTATGCTTCCAAACCCAAAGGATATAGAGTATTTAACAAATGAACTTTATTAATTGAGCAATCAGTGCATATTATTTTTGATGAAACTAACCCTTCCTTGAGAAAGGAAGTAGATAGTGATATTGATGATACATATGAATTATCCAAGAAGCTAAAGAACACATCTATTGAGGATAAGGATGATCCACCCTTGGAAGATCTACAACAAAAGGATACATCTCACGATAATCTTCCAAAAGAATGGAGGTATAAGAAAGATCACCCACTGGAAAACATCATTGGTGATCCATCGGTTGGGGTAAGAACCAGAGGTAATATAATTCCTTGTGACTACATTGCCTTTGTATCTCAAATAGAGCCTAAGACAGTCAATGAGGCACTGTCTGATGAATCTTGGATATTAGCCATGCAAGATGAACTTAACTAGTTCAAGAGAAACCAAGTATGGTGCCTTGTTTCGAGACTATCAGATCATCTTGTGATTGGCACCAAATGGGTGTTCAGGAACAAGTTGGATGAAGCTGGTGTGATCGTAAGAAACAAGTCCAGATTGGTAGCTCAAGGCTATTCCCAAGAGGAAGGCATAGAGTTCGATGAAACCTATGCACCAGTGGCTAGACTTGAGGCAATTAGGATTTTACTTGCATATGCTTCTGCATCAAATTTAAAACTCTTTCAAATGGATGTAAAATCTGCTTTTCTGAATGGTTTTATAAAGGAAGAGGTATATGTAGAACAACCACCTGGTTTTGATGACATGGATTTTCCAAATCCTGTTTTTAAGTTGCATAAACTTTATATGGTTTGAAGCAAGCACCTAGAGCTTGGTATGAAAGGCTTAGTTCTTTTTGTTAAATCATGGTTCATTAGAGGAAAAGTAGATAGCACATTATTCATTAAGTCTAAACTTAAAATGTGTTACTTGTTTAAGTATATGTTGATGATATAATATTTGGCTCTACTGATGAATCTCTTTGCAAGTATTTTGAAAAGCTTATGCAGGGAGAATGTGAAATGAGCATGATGGGGGAGCTCAACTACTTCCTTGGATTGCAAATCAAACAAGGAAAGGAAGGATCTCACATCTGTCAAGCCAAGTACACCAAAGAATTACTAAAGAAGTTTGGATTTGAAAACGCCAAGCCACTGTCAATACCCATGAGCACATCAACAAGGTTAGACAGTGACAAAAATAGTAAGAAAGTAGATCAGAAACTTTACAGAGATATGATAGGTTCATTACTCTATTTAACAGCAAGCAAACCTGATATATTGTTTAGCGTATGTATGTGTGCTAGGTACCAGGCAGATCCTAAAGAGTCTCATTTAATTTGTGTTAAAAGGATCTTTAGATACTTAGCCAAAACTCATGATCTAGGATTATGGTACCCAAATTCATGTGAAATTAATTTAGTAGGATATTCTGATGCTGACCATGCTGAATGCAAGGTAGATAGGAAAAGCACCAGGGTATTTTGTCAATTTCTTGCAGGATGTCTGATTTCGTGGTCCTCAAAGAGCAATTTAGTAGCACTGTCTACAGCTGAAGCTGAGTACGTGGCTGCTGGAAGCTGTTGTACACAACTCTTATGGATCAAACAACACTTGAGGATTATGGACTCAGATCAAGTCAATTCCATTACTGTGCGACAACATAAGTGCAATAAATCTTACCAAAAATCCATCCAGCATTCAAGGACAAACACATTGAGATTAGGTACCATTTTATTTGTGATCATGTAGCTAATGGTAATATAGACATTTCTTTTATAGATACACAAAATCAGTTAGCAGATATCTTCACAAAGGCCTTACCTGAAGAGAGATTTACTTCTCTTAGAAGGGTACTAGGCATGTGTAAATTGTGAAAGATTTATCTGTATAAAACTGAAATATAAATTATTACAGAATAACCAAATTTCTCTCCCCTGTAGTTAGCAAAATCTCATTAAAATATTACTTGTTTCTTACTTATCCGAGATGGTTCGATTATTTTTAAAGTATTTATTCCTCTCAAACTGGTCACTTCGTCGTTTTCTGCCATTATGATGCCTCTTGTTTCGAAAAGTCACCTTTATTCTTTTTGATAAAAACTCGAAATTTGTGGTACAACGATTCACCCTTCGTCTTCATCTCCTTCAACTTGCCTGAGGCGATACCCTATCGACTCCAACATCGACTCTCTGGGATTTCAAAGCCTTTAACTCCTTCCTGCGAGAAATTTCTTGAGGGCTTCTGGTCCTTTCCTCATTCCAATCATCCAGAAACTTTCCCCATTCAAATCCATGGCCGTGTCTGGTGTATCCGGCAGTGTCGGGGGCTATGGAGCTGCGTTTCTTTCTGCCGAACAGCAAGAGAGGTATACCTCTGTGAAGATCAAGGTCAGTGGCAACAAGGTAGTGGACGTTGCAGATTTGCAGAAGAATGGAATGGGTAGCATCATTGCAGTAATGGAGAGGATGAAATGGTCAAAGATGGCAACTCTGTTAGAGGTAAGTTATCCAGACCTAGTAAAGGCATTTTATGTTTGTTTGAAGACTGAGGAGGACGGGTCCTTGACATGCACTGTCAAAGGAACCCAGATTAAGATTACTTATGAGCTTTTGGAAACTTTATTTAGAGTTTGCACCACCGGTCACAGTGGGGTTCACACTGTGGATATCCAGGCGAAGGGATTAGGGATTGTTGGTCCCAAGTACAAACTAAAGGATGGAAAGATAGACATCAACCAGTTGAATGCATTCAATCGGATTCTTCATTTCATAGTGTGCCAAATTTTGGTCCCTAGGAGTGCCACCTACTCGACTTGTACAAAGGCGGACTTAGATATGATGTTCTAGGCTATCCAGAACCAGAGCATAAATGTGGCAGAGGTTATGATAGAAAGTATAAAGTTTGCATCCGCTCAGGTTTGGGACAAGAAGAGCAAGCTAAATGTTTCTCTACCATATGCACATCTGCTCACCAAGGTATTTCAACATTTTGGCATCAATTTATCTGGAGCAGTGTCAGAGAAAATGGGCCAGGCTATTCGAAGCAGAAACTTAAAGAAAAGTGGATTCTCATTGGTTGGAGCTATATGGACCAAGACCTCAGTGGCCGAGGGTGAAGCCAGTATTGGCGAAGCCCAAGAAGTCCAAGAAGAAGTAGGAGAAGCAACAGTAGCAGCAGAAGTACCAATAGGACCAGGAGTTCAAGAGCAACAACAAGAAGTTATCCGTTCTTAAATTGCAGTGGAACAAGTAGCAGCAGCAGCAGAGGTCCGAGCAGAAGAATCGGTGATCATTGGAAGCCGGTGAGGACATTCCTCAAGAATTTATTGAGCATGTTAGACAGAATTCAGAAGTTGCACCTCCCTCCTCTCAAGTAGCTACAATTCTTTGGAGTGTACTGGACTCTTTAACTAGTACTCAGGTGGAGCCAGAGATCTTGGTAGATCCAGTTGCAGAGGTTGCAGCATCTGGCCTCAGTACAGATGTTGTCATGGAGGATACTCCTCTTCAGAGGGAGCAAGAAGAAGAAGATATTCCAGTTGATACCCATATGGAAGATGCTCCTATTCAGGGGGAGCAATCTGTTGAAAAGGAAGCACAAATCCAGGGGGAGCACACTGCCAATGCCCCCGTTGATGATCAGTTCAGAGAAGGCATTGTGGAGAGTACCTCAGGTGAAGAAGATAATGATGATAATGTGGAGCCCGTTGCAAGGGCAAGCAGCAAAGGGAAAGAAGCAGCTTCTGGGATTCCTCTCTTGACCAGGAGGCCTCATCAGAGGTAGAGAAAGAAGAAATTGAAGGTCAATCTGAAGCCCTTAGTTGCTAGAATGGATGAAAAAGGAAAGATTCTGTACTCTGTGCAATCAGATATTCAGTCAATTTTTATAAGCCAGAGTACTTCAGCTAAGGAGATGGGCATGGTCAGAAATGCAGTTAGATGGGTGCGAAGTGAACTTGTTAGCATTAAAGATTCTATTGCCGCACTTGGAGATTTGGTCAGGGCACAGTTCTCAAATGACCCTCCTGCTCCTTCTTCTGTAGAACCAGTCCAAAGTTCTAGGCCTTCAGAGGCTAGGCAACAAGATGCTGGGCCATCAGGGCCAATTTCAGAAGAACCAGCAGGGCCATCCGGGCCACAAGTTGTTGAAGAGGCAGCAACTGCAGTGCAGGATCATGCTGAAGCAGTGAAGTCTGGGCCATCAGGGCCAATAGAGGATGTTTCTGGGCCAACAGGGCCAGTGGTTTCCGAGGGTGAGATTCCAAGAGTAGAAGAGCCAGCTGTAGCTCCAGAAGCCCCTTATCCTTCTCCTCTTGCAACTTCGGCCCCTCCTTCACCTCCATCTTCCTCCACAGCACCACCAGCACCTATCCCTTTCAAACAACCCATGCCTCGCTCCATTTCATCTCCAACACCATTTCCTTCTGAATCCTCCTCATCTCCTGCCATCTCCACATCCATTCCTCCACCTCCTCCTGTCATTGAAGACCCTCCAGCCTCATCATCAGCTGGAGCCTCATCTTCCTCTGGTCCTTCTTTTGCTGGACCATCCATCATATCTCCTCCTACCCATCAATCCTTTCTTCATCCTCCTACTCCTCCCTCCTTTGTTATCTTTATACCTGAAAGTGCATAACTTGAAGGTCCCTTTCTCAAGAAATTCGAGGATGAGTTGGAAATTACCACAATCTGCTCAGTCCTGGAAGTTGGTTCTCATGTCCACAAAACTGACTCTCCTTCTTCTAGTCCTTCTTCTAAAAAGAGGAAACTCTCCAACACTCTTGCTCTTCCCAAGTTTCCTCCTCTTTGGTTTTCCCTCACTGTTGACAATCGAAGGAAACCAATCTATTGTGAATATCTCCAAGAGTGTATCCTTGCCACCATTTTTGGTGTTCCTTTACTCAATCTAACTGATCACCTCAATGTTGTCCTTCCCTATTGCCACATCTCCAAAGCTGATCAATTAAAAATCTTCCAAACGGCTGAATGCAAGTCTGAAGATCAGTGGGCTAAAGGACACAAGGCTCTCTACATGAAGTTTCTACTTGCAAAGTCAGATCGGTTTCCACCCCGGGATCACCCACTCACTCTCTCTGAGTGGTTTGTCATTCATCACAAGACCACCTGGGCACCCTTCATTCAAAAGGAAGTAAAGCTCATCCAGTACTTCCAGCTATTTAATGACTATCGTTATCTTCACAAGCTACCTGAAGTGCAGTGGGGTTAGTTCCAGGGAGCCATTGCTTCGTTAAAAATTGAAAATCCAGTTAATTGCTCCTTCAAAGTGGATTTTGCTACCCTGCTAATACTAGATAGTGTGTTTCTCCCCAAACTTCATTCTTTGGTCATGGACTCCTCAGTTGGTCCTGTTATTTTTGAGAGATATGCTCGTGTAATGGGTAGGATCTCAGCTCAGCAGGGTTGTCTCCCCTCCTTCCAAAGATTCCTCTTCCGGGAATTTCATCTAGGCCATATCACTTATGAGGTTCTTGCCCCTCTTCTCTCTGAAAGTGAAAGGCTCACTCCCTCTGATTGGGAAAAATATTACAACCAGTCATCCCTTCAGTTGGAAGCCTTGAACAGCTCCTTGTTTAAGGCAGGCAAGCCTACTCTCACAGCTGAAGCCTTTTTGGACTTGAATTCCATCAATCTGGTTCAAGAGCCCTATGATCAGTGGGTCGAGCGGTACAAACTTTTTATGGCTTTGAAGAAAGATCTTCTGCAGCATCAGATCCACTACCCTATCAAGATCAATCAGTTTCTTCGGTTTGCCAACTTTGGATCTTTCATTTCCTTCAAGGTCTTCTTTGGCAAAGATGAATATGCTACCTTTCTAGAAGCTCAGCGCCAACTTCACATCAAAAGAATGCTTCCTGTCATGGGGTCATCTTATTCTATTGTAAGGTTTTTTAGACCTATTTTGAGGAACATGAATGCAAGGCTTTGTGCATTATGCAACGACATTCCTCTCTTCTGTCTCCTGCTTTCTACCTTTATGTAACCTCTCCAGATAAATAGAACAGTTCTGTGCTATCTCTTTTCTCTTTCTTCTTTGTCTCTGAATGATATTTTTTTTGCTTAATGACAAAAGGGGAGAACCATAGTATTTCTAAAATACATTCCTTTTTATATATTCTACAAAATTCCTTAGATTTATTTCACAAAGTCTATGCTTATGTTATGTTTTGTCATCACCAAAAAGGGGGAGATTGATGATCAGATCATCCCCATATAATTTCATGAATTATATATCTATTTTAGTGATTAACAAAATCCTAACAATTAGTATCTAACAAGTTTCTGTGAAGCTTAGTCATAGGAAATAAACTAGGCAAAATCAAGCAAAGACTTGTAAGTAAATCTTTACTTTATTGTTCTTAATTTTTCAGAGCATGAAATTTCTCTAAGTACACATCAACTCGTTTTGAAGTATAACGATTTCATAAGTTTCATATCATTTTTGAGTATTCATCAATTTCGATCTCAGAACGATTCGCTAAGTGATCGCATCGATTTCGATCTCAGAACGATTTACTAAGTGATCACATCGATTTCGATCTCAGAATGATTTGCTAAGTGGTCGCAACGATTTTAATTTCACAACGATTTCGTAAGTGAGCATAATGATTTGCTCTCATAACGATTCGACAAGTGAGTATAACGATTTGGTTATAATGATTTGCTCATAACGATTTAGTTATAACGATTTGCTCATAACGATTTGGTTATAACGATTTGCTCATAACGATTTGGTTATAACGATTTGCTCATAACGATTTGGTTATAACAATTTGCTCATAATGATTTACTTATAGTGTTATAACAATTTGGTTATAACGATTTGCTCATAACGATTTGGTTATAAAGATTTTCTCATAACGATTTGCTTATAGTGTTATAATGATTTGTCATAACGATTTGCTTATAACGATTTGGTTATAACGATTTGCTCATAACGATTTGGTTATGAATGCATAACGATTTATGTGTACAACGATTTGTTTACGAATGAGCAACGATTCACATGAACAATGACTCATACACAACGATTCTATAAGTCATGTTCATATTGACTTCATGAGCTATAACGACTTGATATTTGAATATGTTGACAAGTCAAAGTCATCCCGCGTATTTCTCTATTATCTATGCATTAATATAACCGTACATTTCTCTGCACGATGCATGTTTAGATATCATCTATTCTTATGCTCCTGCATGTAATATCTTTTTGGAAAGACAGAATGGAAATTTTTATTTTGATATATTCTCACTCTAACGTTGACTGACAACAAGAGACAGCTTAGCTATCTACATTTTAGCATTTAATGTGTGCAGGTCTCTGACAACACGACTCTATACAACGTTGGATAAAGTAGAAGCTGGAGGATATCAAGAAGGATTTTCTTCTTACGTGCATGGAACACAAAGAACCGTTGACTATAAAGGAAAGCCATGCAGTCTAACGTTCTCTGAACTTAGAGACAACAGATACTTCAACGGCTACATTTTTCAAAGAAGATACAAATAGAAGAGTGATGCCTACGTAAAGAATAACTAATCTTGAGAATAAAAAATCTGCAAGCCCCATAGAAGAGCTCAAGTCTCACTCCAATGCCTTGTTGTAGCTCTTTGCTCTCTGTGTCTAGTGTAGAACCTTGAGAGAGCTTTTTGTAATCATAGGGATTATACCCCCCTCAACACAAACATGAATATCAAATGTGATAGCATGGAAAATAGGATGTGATCGCCACCTAGAGTATTGCTAAATGAAAAGAAATGTATAGGCTAATTACTCTAAGAAAGGGAGAGAGAGAACGGAGGAGTACGTGATGTCGCGGTCATCCGGACGACCGCGGCAATGCTGAGGAAGCGTCAGTCCTGGTAGATGCGTTTCTTGTCGCGTCGCCTTCCTCCGTCACGTTCTCTTCTTGTGCGGGAGATGCCGGATGGGACCTTCTTCCCGTCCTCCAGCCGGCCAGAGGATGAGAGCTCCTCGTGGATCTTCGCTTTGGTGCCTGCCAAAACAACGAAAACAAGAAATAAAACCCTGTTAGACTATGTTAAGTGTAGTAGCTATTCTTAAATGAAAGAAAGATGTGGAGTATGGAGGGAACAGACCTGGGGGGTGGTTTTTAAACCCCTTGGGTAGTAGGAAAACATGGGGAGGAATATGCATAGGGAGAAATCATGGAAGAGGAGAAGGAGGAATCCTAACTCATGTATACATGTGTAAAAACGTGGAAAAGAAAGTAAAAATCAAAACTAAATAGATACTGCCCCGTTTGATGTGATTCTAGTTGAAGGTCGTAGAGGAGGACGTCTTGAACAACTTTCATGAAGACTTCTTGAAGAGATCTGGCCTGATTTGGGTTGTGGAAGAGACGATAATTCCGCATGTGCAGATCTCGATATGAGAGAGAAGGTGAAGAATAATCTGCTGTAACTTTTCGCACAAGCCACCAATCGACGTGATTCCACTTTGAGGTTGAAGAGGGCTCTATGGGGAGCAACTTTGATGAAGAAACCTTGAAGAGATCTGGCCTGGTTCGATCTCCACAAGCCGTGCAACCACTTCTGGTTCTGGAGGCAATATGAGAGAGAAAGAGGAGAGAGAAAGGAGGAAAACAGGAAGAACAACTTCTCCTCTGCCTTGGGGACGATGGGACCTCGTGGGCAGAGCCTCCAGGGACCTCTCCTCGTAGTGGTAGCCTTCCTCTATCCCCTAGAGAGTCCTAGAATGTGTTTTAGATAGAGATAGAGTCCAATCCCGAGTTAGAGAGAGAGTCCAAGTTGTGGGAGAGTTTGAGAGTCTATCTAGAGTTTGGATGGGCTTGGGGGCTCCCTAGGGATGAGGATAGGAGGTTTAAGTCGTAATCGAACTCAAAGAGACTTTAGATGGGCTCTAGAATGGAAGGAGAGGCCAAAAATCACGTAAAAACGTGTTTACGTGCATGGCGTTGTCGTGTCAGATCGTGGGGCCGCATTCTTGTCGCGTCCATGCACCAGGCCGCGAGTATAAGACAGTCCGCGTAGGTCCCACAAAAAGGGCCATAACTCTCTCCATAGACATCAGATTGATGAGCTGTTTGTTGTGTTGGATTCTAGACTCAGAGGGCTACAAAATGATAGTATGATATGCCAAATGTGGATTAGAAATGAGGACATTAGGAGCTCTCAAAGTGAAGACATGTTCACAGGATTGGGCAGATTGCACAATTTTGATGTTTCAAGTGGATCTTGGCCATGGGCTTGAGAATGGGCTTGAAATTGAGGGTGAATGAGCTCATGATGGGCCAGAGAAGGAATGCAAAGAGATGATCAATTTGGGACATCAATGATTTGGACAAGAAATATGCCCAACTTATAGGCCAAAAACGGGTGTCTACAGATTGCCCCTCCTTGATGCCCACTTTGTAAGGGAGCGAAGCGGAAAGAGAGCGAAGTGTAATGAAATGGAATGGAGTGAGGATGAAGAAGAGTGGACTGAAAAGTGGGCATCAAGGTAAAGAGACACCCGTCACAACCAATAAGCGATAGAAATTCTATGGAAGACTCTAAACTAACCTCAAGGAAGAGCGAGCACGGACGGCTCCTGTCTGGAATGACAAAAAGGAAAGCAAAAGAAGGATGATCAACCTCTTGATTAAGAGGTACCCTAGCTGATTGGCCTGCAGGTTTCATCTTGGGAGGACATGTGCGTGCCAGGCGGGTCACGATGACGCAAGGCTTGGGAGCGGTTCGCAACCAAGACGGATCAGGGGGATATTTAAGCTGATTTGGATGAAATGAGGGAGTAAATTCTAGACAGGAGTCGTACTGGCCAACTCGACCAAGTGACTAGCTCAAAGAAGACCTTCAAATTGCGAGTGGAATAGGATTTCTTGTTCAAGAAACTTAAGCTTGATTGATCACCACCAGGGAAACAACCTTTGACAAATCATGAGGCATGAAGCTCAAAGTCCTACATGATCCATGCTGGGCTAAAATAAAAAGAAATCATCAAATCAATATGCAATGAAAGGACAAAATAGAAAATACTCAAGGATAATATTGTTAAGCTGAATAAGAATGGGTCAAGAGACTACCTGCAACCGCAGTGTAGGCCTGAATCCATCGTTCCCAAACTTATTTAACTTAACGATCTATCCAACGATTAGCAATGTTCACCTAGATCATCACTGCTTTTATTGAAGGGGAACTCAGATCCCAAAACACATTGAAAACCAGCTGGTCCTTGAGATAATATAGTAGCATAAGTACCATATAGTAATGCAAGGGAGAAGGGATAGGGATACTTACCTGAACTTACCTACGGAACGTAGAACTCGCCATTTTTTTGGGTTTTGCTTTTTCTGATTTTTTTTTTTGTTTTCGTGTGTAAATGAAGCAATAAACAAAGCACTAAACAAGCCAACAACAACAAGCATAAACAACTCAGTCATCCATATGATTGAAACAAATCACTGAAGAACCGCCAGGTTCACACATAGAGAGTCCTCTCATGGAGCCATTGAGGGAGAATATGTATGGGACTTGGGAAGGACTTGGTGGGATAATGAGCTTAAAATTCAAATCATGGGTGGAACTGAGGAGGAGAGACAGATCGTAAAGATGATGTGAGTAAGACTCAGACAAAATTAATGAAGAAATGTAGAGATCTGAGCGAGCAATGCTTGGGAGTCAATGTACCTGCACACTTAGCATGTATGATTAGATTGCTCATTTTTGTTATTTTTAGTTTGAAAACATTTGATTTTTTTGTAATTTGAAATTATTTTATTTTTTATATTTTTAGCAATATTTGATTTTTTGGAAATATTTGATTTTTTTAGATTTTTGACAATATTTGTTTTTTTTAGTTTTAAGCCGACGCTAGCCCTTCCTAAAAAGACACATGAGACGGAAGGTACTCACCCTTGCTACTACAGCATTAAAGTAAGATCAAACTACTGGCAAAGGGTCCTCATTCATTCCCCTTTCATTACAGACCACCAAAAGGTCAGATGTGCATTAAGACGACGACATCCTGTAGATGGTTGCCCCTAGCTTGCGGTGCCATTACAAAGGCCATACCCGGGAGACGACCCAGCCTTATAGAGAGAAAGAGAAGAAAGTTTGGTGATAAGTCTAGTGCAAGCTTTAAAGGACAAGTTAGGCTTAGCTTCCTTCCACGGCATACCTCTTAGAGGTTCAATCTGTTGAGGAGGGACTTTTGATCACTTTATTGTGCCTGTTTCATGTTTGGGGCATGCATACGACCGGGCTCAAGGGTGTCCCGCGGAGAACTGTACTGCCACTCTTTGTCATGCCCCTATTCCTTGATTTTCTTTCATTTGTTCTTCTTCTCACTTTTATTTGGCTTTTTTTTTTTTGCAGGCTTGATTGACCGTCCCTATTTGAGATTTCCTCTCATCAAGGTGTGCTTAAGTTGGTCGCCTCGCCTAAATAGTCCTTTTGCCCCTGCACTTCAACCGAGTAAAGAAGAGAACAACTTTTGCACCTCCTAAGTATGGCCTAAATAACAGCGATGTTTGCTAGAGGAGCTGACTAAGGTTGCTATGTGAGTGTGTGATGATCCTTGCTTAAAGTGACCTTCAATGAAAGGGGAAGGAATGTTGAACCCCTAACGTGGAGTAATCTCTATCTTGAGTGCTGTAGAAGCAAAGTAAACCTAAGACCGACTCGACCACTCTTGCTGTGAATTGAGATGACTCTCTTTGATGTTTGGAATTTAAAGAAATATTTGCATGGTTATTTGGTGCGCAACACGACCCCTTTATTGAAATAACGACCTACATTAGTCTTTGAACTTTGATTTTGTTTGATTTTAATTAGCTCATTTGTAGGAAACAGTGAAAAGTAGGGGTCAGCAAGAATTGGAGCCAACTCAACACAAACAAGAGGGAGACATGACGCTACATGAAGATGAGGGATAAGAACCCTCAAACAAGAAGGATTTACAAAGGAGGAGAAAAAAGTTAGTGAGGACTGAAACCTCGGGAACAGTGAGAGAAAGGGTCGGGACCCTGAATAGGTAGTGAGGGAGGAATCGGGTCAGACCCGTGAGCAGGAGGGGTTGGAAGAAGGAACTGTAGGATAGAGGGTGGAGGATCTGGAGGATCAAAAGGGGAAGTGGAAGGAGGGGAATCAGATGCCCCTGGAGAGTGCAAACCTAACCTATAATTAGGAGGCTTTGGTGCAAGAGGAAAAGGGGAATCCTGAGCATTAGGAGGAAAGTCAGGTGACCCAGGTGGATATGGAGAGAAAACCTGGGAACCCCGAGGGTGATCGGGTGGCTCAGGAGGAAGAGATAAGTGAGGGTCCAAAGACCCTAAAGGAATAGGAGGGGAATAATGCAGCACCAGTCCAGAATTGGGAGATCGGGCGCCTCCTCTGGGAACCAAATTGACCAAAATGAGTAGTATTGAAAGATCAAGGTCAGGAGATGACAAGATAGGGAGATCGATATTTTTCTTGAAGAATTTCAATCTTGATCTCAGCCTCCTTTGCTTCTTGGCAAATTTCTTCTTGTGACGCCACAACTTCTTTGCTCTCACAGACAGATACGACGGTTTCATCTTGACATGTCTTCTTAAATAGCGGGACCAGGCAGCAGATGGCCTTGCTCTTCTCTACAGCCACACGGCTCTCTCATCAATTATAGTTGTCATGACTGCCGTGTGCGCACTTGCCCCTTGGCTATCAATTGCATATCCAACCTTTATAGACACCCATGGGGGAATGCCATAAATAGGCTCCTTTGCTGAGAGGGTTTCCCTTGACAAGTGGACAGTGCAGATCCATGGGAATTTGATGCGTGGTACCAGCAACTTGAGATTTGGCATCTTGGCCTGACAATCTGGCATGAAGACCAACTCCCTTGACAGTTGAAGAGGGGAGGCTTCTGGGAGTGTGATGGGTTCCACTAGCACGACCAATTGACTGACAGGCTGAGGCAAATTGCAAAGGACTCTTGGCATAACCTTGAGTGTTCTTGGTGACATAGCAATGTGCCCCTCGTCAGGTTGAAACATGGCAAGGAGGGCTTTGGATGCTTCGGGCAGCGTGACTTCTTGCCCCTTGAGTGACAGCTGATTCATGATGGCCTTAGCAGATGCATGAGATAGCACGACAATTGTAGAGAACCCCTTCTCTTGACCAGCCATATGCAATATAACTGAGTGATGAGTGATGATGGCATTAATGGTAGCATTTCCAATAAGCAACGTAATGGCTACCGTCCCCGCTTTGGACCTGGCTAGCACTAGGGCCTGGGAACTCTTTTTGACAGTGCTCTTCTGAGGAGACGAAGGCTCATCCTTCCCGAATGTTCCTGAGATAAGGACACAGACTGGCATGCGACTGATGTAGTTGTAAGGGTCGGAACACATGACCGGAACTGGGCTACCTTTACTCGGTCCATCTTGCATAGGGGAAGTAATTCCGAGGCATGCTACTGGTGATGCACACCCGCTCCATTGGGATGTGGTGATGGGATGTATGGTGGCTATGGTAGGATCGTCGGATGTGGAGGGCTTGATGTGAGGTGATTGGATGATGGCAAGAATAGGCTCGTGCGGAGAGAGCTCTTCCTCCAACTCAGAGGCTGAAGTAGCCTTACTCATGGGAGTAGGAAACTCTTGCTCGGGCTCAGAGGTGAGCGGAGCTTGCTTGAGCCTTGGTGTGGCGGTAATGGCTTGCTCAGGTGCAAGTGGTAGTGGGGTGGAGATGATGGCAAGGGGTAAAGATGGAGGGTTTGCAGGAGTGGAGGGGTTAGTGGTTTGCGGCGTTGGTGGAGATGACTAACAGCGCACCGACACAATGGGTCGAGCTAACAGCTTGTCATCAGGGTGCGATGCGGTAGGTGTGGTGGTGATAGCCTGAGCAAGGGTTGGCGGAGGGGGTTGTTGAGGTTGTGACGGAGCAGGTGGTGCACTTGGAGGATAAGTAAAGAAGTTCCGTCGGCCTTGAACTGGTGGAGATGACGACTGCCTTGATGCTTGCGCTTGCTGTCTTGACTGTACTGTAGGTTGCTTGGGCGGCTGTTCCGCTGCCTTTGGTGGAGAGGGCTGCTGCCCCTCGTCTTGTGCTTTTCTCTTCTCTTGACAATGCAAGATGAGCATGTGCATTTCGGCCCAATTTATCTTGTGCTCTAGATCATAGATCACATCCTGGAATTCGCAGTAGTTCGCGACTGTATGCTCCGGATGGTGATGATACGGGCAATATTCAGATTGGTCCACTGTCATGTCCCAACTTGGCTTTTCTGGAGGGAGTTGCAATGCATTGATGGACATCAGGGCCGTGAAGACATCAGAAAGGGACTCAGGCAACGGATGATAACGGGCTCGCTTTGGGCCAAGTGGATGTTGGGTTAGATGAGTAGTGGATGGTGTGGTGCGGTGGCACGGGCGAGGTGGTTGTTCTTGTGGAGATGGAGCGAGTTGGGTATACGGAGGTGGAGGTGTATAGTGATTAGCAGAGTGGGTAGATATGGGATGGTGGATGGTATCAACTTGGGCATGGGTTTGGACTCCCTCATAAGTGGGCCCTTGAAATGAAGAATTCAGTTGTTGGGCCTCAAACATGGATGGCATGGGGGAGTCAAAGAGTTGGGTTTTAACAAAGCGAGCACGGCTGTATAATTGTTGCATGGATGTGATATTGTTCATAGCCAGGATGTGGCGGTACATGGGCGTTGCATTAGCAATGATAAGCTTGATTTTCTCCTCTTCTGGGATGTGCATCTGGACATGCGCGGACATCTGACGCCACCGGTCAGCATAAGTTGCGAATTCTTCATCAGGCTTCATCTGCTCAGCCACTAGATCGGCCATTGAATACGTGGGCCTGGCCCATCTTGATATTGCTGCACGAATCTGGCCTTGACAATTTCAAAATCCTCGGCTTCATTGAGAGGCAGGGAATAAAACAACTCCAGAGCGGGCCCGTCTAATGACCGCCTAAAAAGATAAGCCAGTAAGCAGTGATCATGTTGATAGGACACCGACTCATAGAGAAAATCCTTCAGATGGATGTAAGGGTCTCCAACCCCATTGAATTTGCGATAAACAGGGAGCTGAGAAGGTGGAGGGATCTGGAGACCACAAAAATTAGGAAGAGTATCATTGAAGGAAGGTTTTGGCTTTAACTGCCTCCGCAGGTCACTGAGCTCTCGCTTCATGGATTCGAACTCGGATTGGAAGTCCTGAGCCGAAGTGGATAGTGGATAGCGAGGGCCAGTTTGGGAATGAGAGCGGAGTCGAGAGTCAAGGTCCGGGCCAGATTGAGCATAATGGGCCGACTACAATGATGTGGGCTGAGCAAAAGGATGTCCCGATCCAGAAGTGACAATGTGAGATGATCTAAAATGAGCAGGATGACGTGGGCCTGTTGGGCCCATCTTGGAAGAAGACCGTAGAGCAAAGGTGGACAACAATTCGCGGGCCTGGTCACGGCCCATTTCAAGTAGGAGGCGCTCCAATTCAGCGGCCTCAATAGAAGAGGATGGTGACGGATTAGGTTGGGAATGGGCACTCTCATCGGCCCGATGGGCCCTGGACTGGGCCGAACTTGGAATAGACTCATGAGACAAGAGGTCTACATGAGGAGGAGAGGTTGGAGGATAGGTGAAGTGGAAAGGAGCCATGAGAGGATGATAAAATGGGAGGAATTAAAAAGAATACACTAAAATACAAAATAAGGATACAACAACAAATACAATTACACAAGAAGGGGACGAGAAAGGAGTTTTCAAGCAAACACCCAAGTTGATATGATAAGCGTTAGGATTTTAGGGTTATCACTTAGCCTTTTAATGGATTGATTTAATTGAATTGCACTCGGCTAAAGAGGAACCCTAATGGGTGTGTACTCAAGTACTCCGGGGTGACTAAGGGGGAACACACAATTCACACTTGGGGGATGGTTTGAACTAGGGGGAACAACGGGTACAACCGGCCCGGTGAACCGCAACGTGCGTACGGTTACGAGGACTTACGGAGGTCCTCGGAAGGTGGGCCCGAGTCAGCCTACGAGTGCTCGTAGGTGAGAGGGCTCACTCAACCAAGGGGGAACCTAGACAATGGGACCAATAGTGTATGCAAGGGCCTAGTGCCCAAACATGTATGCAAGAGTAACGAATGAAGACCAAGTAGGGTGACAAACAAGCTCTCGGGCAGAGTCGCGGCGGCCGGGTACACCGCGACACTATCGCAGCAGGGCGACCTGCCGCGATAAGAACAGAAACTCGAGAACAAAGTAAGTCACAAACACATACTCAAACAGACTACCCTAACAGATGATAAAAGCACAAAATCCCTAAATTAATACAGCATGGATCAGGAAGCACCCAGAAACCGATTCATGGATGGAAGCATTAACAAACAGAGCATACCTGTTGACGCGACGCTCACCCTCGGTGCGATCTTGTCACGTCCTTGCGCTACGCCGCGACCTGACCCGAAAACTTACAAATAAAAAATAAAAGGAAAACCCGAACCCTAACAGGATTCTAACATCCAAAGACACGATAATACATGGCACAAAGACATGGAACAGTGATGCATAATCTTATAGAAGCAGGATAAGGCAGATATGAGAAGAAAAACACTGACATGCTATCGCGTCCTTGGCAAGCGACGCGATGCTATCGCGTCACCGCGATACGCCGCGACACGAACCGAGGGACAGAATGCAGGAAACAAAGAACGAAAAAAAGACTAACAGGGCACTAAAAGGACAAAAAAGGAAGAACACATAGCAAGCATACAAGCTAAATCCACGAGGGTAGCACTGAAGGTCCCACGGTGATCGCCAAAAGGTGTAATCACAGGGATTGTACCCCCCTCAACACAAACATGAATATTAAATGTGATAGCATGGAAAATAGGATGTGATCGCCACCTAGAGTATTGCTAAATGAAAATAAATGTATAGGCTAATTACTCTAAGAAAGGGAGAGAGAGAACGGAGGAGTACCTGATGTCGCGGTCATCCGGACGATCGCGGCAATGCTGAGGAAGCGTCAGTCCTGGTAGACGCGTTTCTTGTCGCGTCGCCTTCCTCCGTCGCGTTCTCTTCTTGTGTGGGAGATGATGGATAGGACCTTCTTCCCATCCTCCAGCCGGCTAGAGGATGAGAGCTCCTCGTGGATCTTCGCTTGGGTGCCTGCCAAAACAACAAAAACAAGAAACAAACCCTGTTAGACTATGTTAAGTGTAGTAGCTATTCTTAAATGAAAGAAAGATGTGGAGTATAGAGGGAACTGACCTGGGGGGGTGGTTTTTAAACCCCTTGGGTAGTAGGAAAACATGGGGAGGAATATGCATGGGGAGAAATCATGGAAGAGGAGAAGGAGGAATCCTAACTCATGTATACATGTGTAAAAACGTGGAAAAGAAAGTAAAAATCAAAACTAAACAGATACTGCCCCGTTTGATGTGATTCTAGTTGAAGGTCGTAGAGGAGGACGTCTTGAACAACTTTCATGAAGACATCTTGAAGAGATCTGGCCTGGTTTGGGCTGTGGAAGAGACGATAATCCCGCATGTGCAGATCTCGATATGAGAGAGAAGGTGAAGAATAATCTGCTGTAACTTTTCGCACAAGCCACCAATTGACATGATTCCACTTCGAGGTTGAAGAGGGCTCTGTGGGGAGCAACGTTGATGAAGAAACCTTGAAGAGATCTGGCCTGGTTCGATCTCCACAAGCCGTGCAACCACTGCTAGTCCTGGAGGCGATATGAGAGAGAAAGAAGAGAGAGAAAGGAGGAAAACGGGAAGAACAGCTTCTCCTCTGCCTTGGGGACGATGGGACCTCGTGGGCAGAGCCTCCAGGGACCTCTCCTCGTAGTGGTAGCCTTCCTCTATCCCCTAGAGAGTCCTAGAATGTGTTTTAGATAGAGATAGAGTCAAATCCCGAGTTAGAGAGAGAGTCCAAGTTGTGGGAGAGTTTGAGAGTCTATCTAGAGTTTGGATGGGCTTGGGGGCTCCCTAGGGATGAGGATAGGAGGTTTAGGTCGTAATCCAACTCAAAGAGACTTTAGATAGGCTCTAGGATGGAAGGAGAGGCCGAAAATCACGTAAAAACGTGTTTACGTGCATGGCGCTGTCACGTCAGATCTTGGGGCCGCGTTCTTGTCGCGTCCATGCACCAGGCCGCGACTATAAGACAGTCCGCATAAGTCCCACGAAAAGGGGCATAACTCTCTCCACAGACATAGGATTGATAATCCGTTTGTTGCGTTGGAGTCTAGACTCAGAGGGCTACAAAATGATAGTATGATATGAAAATTTTGGATTAGAAATGAGGACGTTATGAGCTCTCAAAGTAAAGACATATTCACAGGATTGGGCAGATTGCACAGTTTTGATGTTTCAAGTGGATCTTGGCCATGAGCTTGAGAATGGGCTTGAAATTGAGGGTGAATGAGCTCATGATGGGCCAGAGAAGGACTCCAAAGAGATGATCAATTTGGGACATCAATGATATGGACAGGAAATATGCCCAACTTATAGGCCAAAAACGGGTGTCTACACTTTTGTGAACTGAGAGTGTTCTTCTTTGTAGATCTTTTCCTCTCAGTCTTCGCTTCGGATCAAGCACTGTGCTATTAACTTGGTCGAGGGGCGTATCTGTTGGGTTCTCATATTGGAGAATGTTGGGTTACAACAAGTGCTTAAATGTTTTTGATGATGAGCAATACTAATTGATGTTATGTGAAATGTTCACAAATGGTATGTTTGTTTTTGATGATGAACATTTCATGAACAAGACAAAATTGTTGTGTTATGAATGTGTGAAACATGATGAGAATGACAATTGGATGCAAATGAAACACATGTTTTATATGTTCATTATATCTCACTAATTATGTCTTTTAATGTAGGTGAGATTCCATGCAAGACAAAGCCCAAAATCCAAGTGCAAAAGAACAAGACAAGTTGCTGAAATAGTGCACCTGTCAACAGATGACAGTGCATCTGTCAACAGATGAATAGTGCATCTGATGCATCTGTCGACAGATGATTTTCGATGCATCTGTCGACAGATGATTTTCGCCTGTCGACAGATACACTCAGAAATCTATTTCCAGAAAGCCCAGTCTTCCGGTTCTTGCAAACCTGTCAGCATCTGTCGACAGCAGCAAGTCGGCTGTCGACAGACGGAGTTTTGGGAAGATCTAATGGCCAGGATATGATCTATATTTTGGTGTTTCCTTTTAGCACGACTCTCTATGCTTGGACACCACTATATATGGATCATATGAGGCTATTTTCGCAGCAAGGAGCCACCATACCAAAACCCTAAGCAAAGGTCAAGATCAAGGCTTTCTTCCTGCTGCCCTGCTTCATCTCTCTGCCCAGAACAAAGAAGAACAACCTTCCAAGCGGAGTTGAAGCCGGTTCGTCCGTGGTTCAAGCTTCTCCATCAATTGATACTTGTCAAGACAAAGCTTGGAGTCTTCTGGACGACCAACGAGAAGAGATCTACATCGGGATTTGATTCTTCATCTCAAACTCTTCTCCTTTCACTACTTTCATATATCTGTGTGTGTGCACTGATTTGAGATCAGTACGTGGATGTTGTGGAAGTGTGGATTGTTGTTCTGATTGCGTGTTTGCATCAGACAACGTGTGTGTGGTGTGTTGGTCAGATCAAGGCTAGAGGATCTGATCTTTTGTGGACTTGATCTAGCGTGTGTGTGTGTGGTTGAGCCGGTGTGCTCGTGTGTGTGTTGTACTCAGTTCTTGAGTAGTGTGTCCTCACTGTGTGGGGGGTGGACGTAGGAGTCACGTGGTGTGATCTCCGAACCACCTAAAAAATCCCTTGTGCACTGTGGTTTGATTTGTGGTTTGCATTGTATTGCGCTAGATGCATGCATAGGGATTTCATCTACACACTAACTGTTAATTTATTCACACATTACATCAGATCAAAGGGGTTTTAATTGAGTAGGTCTTTTAATCCGAAGTAGTTTTTAAATTGCTTAAGTTTCCGCTGCAAATCTATTCAACCCCCCCTTCTAGCTTTGCCATCACCGAGTATCCGATCCTAACAATTGGTATCAGAGCAGGTTCTTTGTTTATCGGTACTGATTTGGCAGATCTATTTTTGTGCACTTAATTGCTCTGATTCCTAACAATTGGTATCAGAGCAGGTTTTCTGTTCATCGATTGTGATTTGGCATATCTATTTCTGTGTGCTTAATTGTTCTGATTGGGCTTATAATTGATTCTGAACTGATCTGATCACTTCGTTGGTTGGTTTATTTATCTACTACATACTCAGAAATATGTCTGAGTTCTCGAGTATCATAAGTAGACCAATGATTATTGAGTTTGATGACAAGGTTCATAAAATGCAGGTCTCCTCTATGAAAACATGCAAGTCTGGAAGGGAAATCAATGAAAAATGCTACATGGCTCATGGAAGCTCAAGAGGCTCTTCTCGTTCAGACGACTCAAGAGGATCACATATGTCAAAGATGTCAAGAAATTCTCAAGAATCAGGTAAATCCAATTCAGACCCATTTGATGCATCAATATCCAATTCTGATTCAGAGAATGATATATCTTATGATGAATTGATAGAATGCTATGAGCACATGTGCAAACAATTTAAAACTATTAAACATCAAAACAAGAAGCTAAAAGAAAATCTGGAAAAGAATGAAATGATAATTGATAATGCTCAAGCATTCTATGAAGAAAATGAAACATTGAAAATGGAGAATGAAAAATTGGAAAATGAAGTCAAAAACTATGAAATCAAGTTTTCTAAGTTGAAAGAAGATCATGATCATGTGGAATCTGAAAATTCTGATTTGAAAAATCAAAATGAAAAATTGATTGATCATAATGAAAATCTCAAATTTGATAATGATCAATTGATCAAACAAATCTCCAACATGGCTCATGATCATCAAATAAAAGAGAAATGCAACCAATTGATTGAGGAAAATAATCATCTGAAAAAGAAGATTGAATGCATGTATCATGACAGACCATTAAATGATGAATGGAACAATTCTAAGAATAAAATTGTTGATCTGGAACAACAAATTGCTCAATTTGAAAATGAAAAGAACAAAATGAAAAATGGTTTGGATGTCATGCTAAACAAGCTTCAGACTTCAGAAAAAGAAGTTGTTGCATTAAAAGCTGAAAAACAGAAGATTCAAAATGAATTGAAAAACACAAGTCTTGCTTCTGTGAAAAATAAGAAAAATGTTCAAAAACAAAATAAAATTTTGAACAAAAAGGCAGCAATTAAAAGGAATGTAGTTACAACTGAAAATCCGAAAAAGGAAGTGAAAAAGAAAGCAGGATTGTACAATGTTTCAACTCCTCCAACAGCTCAAAAAGCTTCAAGGCAATCTCCAACTCCACATCATGCCAAGAGATACCAAAGGGTACCACCTCCTTCTTCTCAACCCAAGGGTGATCAAAGGTACTCTAAAGGATCTCAGAGATTCCAGCAAATGCAATCACACTATGGTAAGCTCCAGGTAAATGCTCAACCTGTTTGCTACAAATGCAATAAACTTGGTCATCTTGCTAAATTCTGCTGGAAGAAAAATCAACACTCTCATAAAATCATGATGTTGTGCATGCTTCAAGGCTCCATAATAATCCATGTGTTCATACACACAAGGATAAACATGTTCATAAAGATCAGAAATTTCATGTATCTATGAACAGGAAAACTGCACAAAACAACAGAAATCCAAAAATCAAATCACTTTGGATTTTGAAATCTTTGTTATATCCTAACATTAATGTCGTTGCAGGACCCAAGCAAGTGTGGGTCCCAAAACAAGCTTGATCAACAAGCTGAGATGTCTTGCAGCCAAAAATTAGAAATGGATTCATGACATTGGCTGTGCAAGGCAAGAAATGATGGAGAACAAAGGTAAACTGTTTTTACTATGATTGAAGACTGTTCAGGTAAAATCTCCCTATCACTTCATATATGAACTGCTGAAATTGAAATGGATTCTTACCTTTATCTGAGCAATGCAAAATGTGTCTTAATGCTACCCCACATGACAATGCCTCTTAGCAATTGGAATCATGCCATCTTGCTTACATAACTGTGCACATGACCTCTTGGTATATCAAATGATGACATGTGGAAAAACAAGTTATGCTTGTTTGGAAACTATCATTATGCGTGAGTAAAATACTCCGCCAAGTACCAAAAGTCATGTAATACATAAGGCTAGTTGTGTGCTTAATAACGTGTGAATTGCTTGATACATTTTCTATGCATATGTTATGGGGGAGTAAGTTTGAAAATGCTCATGAATGCTCATGAAATTTGTGTGCAACTGCTTGTGATGAATGTCTAAATCATGATTGAATTGCTTGAATGTTATCTCATCACATGCACACATTATGGGGAGTAAGTTTAAGGCTAGGTGAGTGAAATTCATAAGGGATACCCTTCATATTCAATGTGTACTTATCCCTCAATCTTATGGTTCAAATCACTCTCAATTCAAAGCCTTAAAACTGAAGTTTCAAAGCCCCTGTCGACAGCCCCAAACAGCCTGTCGACAGATATGGCCTCACAGAACCAAGAAATTGGACTCTGTGTGCTTCTGTCGACAGACAAAAATCCTTCTGTCGACAGCTTTACTCAATTCCTGATTTCCCAAAACCCCTACTGCTCTGTCTGAGTGCATCTGTCGACAGACACTCCCTTGATGTCGACAGATACACATTTTCTGTAAATTCTTCATCCTTCTTCATAATTTCTTCATGAGTATGTTCATATCATTGATGCAAGGGGAGAATTGGGTATAAATATTCATTATAACCTTTCATCCTCACATAGTATCAAAGTCATATGGTTAATCGCAATGATTTTGAAATAATATTTTGAGATTGAGTCTAGGTTGTATCATCTAGAAAACATTGAACAAATCTAATGATTTTAACCTAACTCACTTGAATAACTCCCTTGTGGATGATCATGTTCCTATATGGATTGACAAGTAAGAAGGTTTTTGAACTTAATGTCTTTGCATTGGCCTTTGACCTTAATAAACCTTTTGAACTTGATTTTCCAACTTAAAAAAAAAGAGAAAAGCTACCTATTTCTAAAGTCAAAAATTTAAAAAAACAAATATGTGAATTGGGACAAAGGCAGAGCAATGATGAGTATCACTGAGTAACCGGGGACACGGGCATCACAAATGTCTGTCTTCGCGTCAAAAAGTCCTTTCATTATCTCTACATAATGGTATGATGGTCACTCACACTGAGTAACTGGGGGTACGGGCATCCCAAATGTCTACCTTCACGTCAAAAGGTAAAAGTGATCCTAATTACCACTTAAATTGTTCAAATGCTAGAAATAGAGTGGAGCCTCCAAGATTTAAATCAAGGGCAATAGGTTGTCTATTGTCAATTGTTCATGTAGACATTGCCTTCATTTACCAACTGAACATCACCCACTAAGGTATATGATTTTCTTCAATGGTTTTATTCAAAAGGGTTATCTCATTTTCATGTGTTTTTTGAACGATGTATTCTAAATGCTATAACTTGAGATTCCCGGAGTATTATCTCTTAACCATTGTAGAATTTTTATGTGTCTTAATACTAGTGTTTATGACATTTTGTAGTGGGTATCAACCTATTCTCAACCTTGCAATCTCATTTGAACACTCATTCCCCACTCAATTCTTTCACAATTCAGTTATGTGGGACACAATTCTTTGCTTCATTCTTTTACTTGTGTGCACCCATTATCTTTTTGAATGTTGCCAAAAGGGGGAGAAACATCAATTGTGCATAAATTGAAATTTTTGTCATCATCAAAAAGGGGGAGAATGTTGGGTTCTCATATTGGAGAATGTTGGGTTACAACAAGTGCTTAAATGTTTTTGATGATGAGCAATACTAATTGATGTTATGTGAAATGTTCACAAATGGTATGTTTGTTTTTGATGATGAACATTTCATGAACAAGACAAAATTGTTGTGTTATGAATGTGTGAAACATGATGAGAATGACAATTGGATGCAAATGAAACACATGTTTTATATGTTCATTATATCTCACTAATTATGTCTTTTAATGTAGGTGAGATTCCATGCAAGACAAAGCCCAAAATCCAAGTGCAAAAGAACAAGACAAGTTGCTGAAATAGTGCACCTGTCAACAGATGACAGTGCATCTGTCAACAGATGAATAGTGCATCTGATGCATCTGTCGACAGATGATTTTCGATGCATCTGTCGACAGATGATTTTCGCCTGTCGACAGATACACTCAGAAATCTATTTCCAGAAAGCCCAGTCTTCCGGTTCTTGCAAACCTGTCAGCATCTGTCGACAGCAGCAAGTCGGCTGTCGACAGACGGAGTTTTGGGAAGATCTAATGGCCAGGATATGATCTATATTTTGGTGTTTCCTTTTAGCACGACTCTCTATGCTTGGACACCACTATATATGGATCATATGAGGCTATTTTCGCAGCAAGGAGCCACCATACCAAAACCCTAAGCAAAGGTCAAGATCAAGGCTTTCTTCCTGCTGCCCTGCTTCATCTCTCTGCCCAGAACAAAGAAGAACAACCTTCCAAGCGGAGTTGAAGCCGGTTCGTCCGTGGTTCAAGCTTCTCCATCAATTGATACTTGTCAAGACAAAGCTTGGAGTCTTCTGGACGACCAACGAGAAGAGATCTACATCGGGATTTGATTCTTCATCTCTAAACTCTTCTCCTTTCACTACTTTCATATATCTGTGTGTGTGCACTGATTTGATATCAGTACGTGGATGTTGTGGAAGTGTGGATTGTTGTTCTGATTGCGTGTTTGCATCAGACAACGTGTGTGTGGTGTGTTGGTCAGATCAAGGCTAGAGGATCTGATCTTTTGTGGACTTGATCTAGCGTGTGTGTGTGTGGTTGAGCCGGTGTGCTCGTGTGTGTGTTGTACTCAGTTCTTGAGTAGTGTGTCCTCACTGTGTGGGGGGTGGACGTAGGAGTCACGTGGTGTGATCTCCGAACCACCTAAAAAATCCCTTGTGCACTGTGGTTTGATTTGTGGTTTGCATTGTATTGCGCTAGATGCATGCATAGGGATTTCATCTACACACTAACTGTTAATTTATTCACACATTACATCAGATCAAAGGGGTTTTAATTGAGTAGGTCTTTTAATCCGAAGTAGTTTTTAAATTGCTTAAGTTTTCGCTGCAAATCTATTCAACCCCCCCTTCTAGCTTTGCCATCACCGAGTATCCGATCCTAACAGTATCATCCCTTGAAAACATCTTTTGTTATTCCCTTTGTGTTGAAGGAAGACCTGGGGGTTCCAGGGTGTTATTCCCTTCGTGTTGAAGGAAGACCTGGAGGGTTCTAGGGTGTTGTATTCCTCTTCGGGTTATGAAGAGAAGACCAGCTGCGGTTGGATGTGTAAGTGTCCTTGAGGGGGACTGTACCCTTGGGTAGTGTATCCTGAGTTGTTGCTCAGGGAGTGGATGTAGGACTCCTGTGGAGAGGAGGTCTGAACCAGGATAAAATCTGGTGTAGTGTGATTACTTGCTTTGTGTTTGTTGTTTACTTTTCACTAACGCTAACAATCAACGAAGTGCTTGTTGTGTGAACATTTTTGTGGACAGGTTTAGGTATTCAAATTTTAAAGAATCCCATTCACCCCCCCTCTGGGCTTGCTAGCTGGGCAACAAGCTCCTCTTGCCTTCCACCGATTTCTATTCCGAGAGTATCACAGGGGTTATATCAAGTCAGATGTCCTCGCCCCTCTTCTGTCTGAATGTGAAAGGCTCTCACCATCTGATTAGGAGTAGCACTATCACCTACCTGCTCAGCAGCTGGATACTCTGAACATCTCGCTGGCCAGTTCCAACAAACCAGCCCTCTTTGCCGAAGAATTCTTGGATCTCAACTCAATAAATTTGGTTCAAGATCTGTTTGCCATCTGGATTGAGAGTTACAAAGTCTATGAACCCCTGAAGAGGGGACTGAAGCAGCTCAAGATCTTCTACCCTATATCCATTGACAAATTCCTACAGCATGCCAGTTTTGGAACTACCAGCCTTTACCAGACATCTCTTGGGATAGAGGAGTATGCCAATCTCATTGAAGCTCAAAGGCAACTCCACATCCAGAGAATGCTTCCTGACATGGGGCCTTCATACAATATTTCTTGGGGTGTGTTTAAAAATTTCTTTGAAGAGCAAGAACTGCAGGCTTGGCCAATCATCACTCACCATGCCTCAGTTCTGTCTCCTGCCTTCTACATCTCTGACCCCCATTAAGTAATCAAATCTGATATTTTCGCTCCCATTTATCTTTGTCTATCTCCATTTTCTCTTCTGTCCAACTGATTCTTTTTGCTTAATGACAAAAATGGGGAGAAATTATTCTAAAAGACATCCTAAATTTAAATTAAACAAATTTAAATTCTTTCTATGTATGCAATTTTCTATGTTTTGTCATCACCAAAAAGGGATAGATTGATGATCAGTGCATCTTCATATAAATTTATCATGAATTATATATGTAATTTTTAGTGATTAACAAAACCTTGAAAAGTGTTTTCTAACAACTGTTCCTAAAGTTTATCAACAAGAAATAAATCTAACAAAACTGTAAGTTATCCTCACATACTGCTGTAAGTTCAATGCATATGTTTTGTCTAAGTACACATCAATTTCCTTTATAGAAACAACGATTCGATCGCCATAACGATTCTGTAAGCCACTTAAATAACAATTTCATAAGTAAAAACAACGATTTCATAAGTAAAACAACGATTTCCATCTCATAACGATTTCATAATGAAACAACGATTTGCGTTCACTTAAAGAACGATTTGATCGCAACAACGACTTGCTTTCACTTAAAGAATGATTTGATCGCAACAACGATTTGGTTTCACTTAAAGAACGATTTGATCGCAACAACGATTTGCCTACTTAAACAACGATTTGCTCAAAACAATGATTCACTTTTACTTAAACAACGATTTGAGCACAACAACGATTTCTTCCTTAAAACAACGATTTCATGATCGATTTCACTTAAACAATGATTTTATCATTGAAACAACGATTTCATCATTAAAACAACAATTTCATCATAAAAACAACGATTTGGTCGATACAACGACTTCTCTTCTCTCAAACAACGATTTGGTCGCTACAACGATTTGGTTGCTACAACGATTTCATCTCTACAACGACCTTCTATGAAACAACGATTCTATTGAAACAACGATTTCATCTGCTCATCGATTTCTGTTAAGTAACGACTTTGTACAGAACATCGATTTCATTATATTAATACATGGATTATGGTCACATCGACTTGGTTTCAACATGGATTACATTCTCACATAATTGTATCATCGATTTGTTATCAATATCATTTCTATACATAATGATCTTTACTTTTAAATAAATTTATATAGCTCTTGAACAGTCTTGCTTTATCTTCTTATTTAAGAATCATTCCTTATAATATTTAAATATGCATATGCTCGAAACTCTGAGGATTTCAAAAAGTCTTCCCGCGCATCATACTGTATCCTAAGATCTTGATCATTTATTGTGTTAGTACAATATTTCCACACGATATATTCTTGCTTACCTCACTTGTCACATAAAGTCTTGCTTTATGTGATGGCAGAATAACATTTCCTTTTTGATGTATCTTCATACTGCACGACTACTAATGTTGACTGACAATTTAGACAAAGAGAAGTTGTCTAGGTGTTAGCATTTATTGTATGCATGATTTTTGTATAAACGTACGTCAAAGATGGAGCTGTCAACCTGACAAAAGGATAGAAAATTCAGACAATCTTTCCTTGAAGGTGTGTGTCAATCCAAGCATTAATGGCTGCAGGCTCACCTGCTCTTTGCTTCGGACCAATCTCTCTAACGTGCATGAAGCTGTGAGACAACAGATATTTCAACGGTCAAAAAATTTCAAAGGAGATAAATAGAAGACTAGTGACTCCAAGAAGCACAGTTAGATAGTTCGAACTCTTGAACCTTCGAAAAGCTTGAAACTCCAGTCACCTGAAGAACAACAAGAGCTAGCTCGCCCAATCCAACCATCAGTAGCTCTTAGCTCTATGTGAGAATAGTGCATTTATTTTTGAGAGCTTATGTAGATCGGAGAGAGAGTCATCTTGTTATCATCTAGTGCCTCTCAGACTTCGCCTCAGATTAAGCAAGTGATTATAAGCTTGGTCTTAGGGCCTCCCTCTTACCATACATTCTTTGTAGTTGATCCTCTTCTGGTGTGAAGAGAAGACCTGTTGTTGAACATGTGGTTGTTTCCCTTTGGTAAGAAGAAAGACTTGTTTGATATAGGTGGTGTTGTACCTCTTCGGGTTGAGAAGCGAAGGCCAGCTACGGCTGGATGTGTAAGTGTCCTTAAGGGGGACTGTACTCTTGTATAGTGGAATCCCAAGTGGTTGCTTGGGAACTGGACGTAGGACTTGATGATCAGTCCATCCCCATATAATTTTATTTAATTATATACAATTTTGGTGATTAACAAAACCCTAACAATAATTTTCTAACAAGTTTTCTGAAGTTCATCTACAGGGAATAAGTCAAGCAAAATCTGTAAGTTATTCTCTTACACTACCATTTAAAGTTGAAAACATGAATTCCTTCTAAGTCCACATTGATTTCCTTTGTAAAAGAACGATTCTATCGCTACAACGATTTCATCTTATAACGATTTGATAAGTGAGTATGAACGATTCTATCGCTTCAACGATTTCGTAAGTGAATCATCGATTTTGGTCTCATAACGATTTTGTAAGTGAATCATCGATTTCGGTCTCACAACGATTTTGTAAGTGAAACATCGATTTTGGTCTCACAACGATTTCGTAAGTGAATCATCGATTTCAGTCGCATAACGATTTCGTAAGTGAATCATCGATTTTGGTCTCATAACGATTTCGTAAGTGAATCATCGATTTTGGTCTCACAACGATTTCGTAAGTGAAACATTGATTTCGTAAGTAAAACATCGATTTCAGACTCACAAGGATTTCGGTTTCACATTAATTTCATAAGTAAAACAACGATTCGGTCATTGATTTCTTAAGTGAAACAACGATTTGATAAGTAAAATCAACGATTTGATTGTTATAACGATTCGATAAGTGAAAACATCGATTTGCTTATATCTGTACAACGATTTGCTTTCTCTTGTACAATGATTTGCTTGTACAACGATTTGCTTATGCTTGCACAACGATTTGCTAATATCTGTACAACGATTTGCTTGTACATCGATTTGTTTATGTTTGAACAATGATTTACTCAAACAACGATTTGTTTATACAACGATTTGCTCAAACAACGATCTGTTTATGTTTGAACAACGATTTACCTATATTTGTATAACGACTTGCTTATATAATGATTTACCTATATTTGTATAATGATTTGCATAAACAACGATTTCATAAGTTGAACAACTATTTTATTGTCATAACGACTTCATGGATTACAGCGATTTCATACATGATATTCAAATATATTTTCAAATACTATGAAAGTCAAAGTCTTCCCACGTGCGTCACTAATATCCTTGCATTTAATGTGATTGTACACATCTCTGCACGTTGCATATATAGGTGCCTTCTATTCCTATGTTTCTATAGCAAACACTTTTCAGGATAGCAGAATGACATTTCCATTTTGATATATATTCTTTCTAACGTTAACTGACAAGCATAGAGACAGTTCAGCTGTCTGTGCGTCGACATTTTTTGTGTGCAGGTATTTGCCAGTACATTATCATACAACGTTGGACAACTAGAAGCTGAAGGATATCTGGACGAATCTTCTCTTTGCGTGCATGGCTAATAGAACATTAAATGGCTACAGACTTACTTGTTGTACACCTCCGACCATGCAGTCTCACGTCCTTCAAACTTAGAGACAACAGCCATTTCAACGGCTATATATTTTAAGAGAAAATATATAGAAGACTGATGTCTCCATGAAGAAGAACTTTTGGTACCTTAGAGCTTTCAGAGAACCAACCTACAACTTGCGAGCATAAAAAACAAGAGCCCCAAAAGCTTCACTCCATAATCTTTTGTAGCTCTTAGCTCTCCGTGTTCATTTGCTTAGCTTTTGGAGAGCCTTTGTAGTTCTGAGAGTTTTCATCTAGTGAAAATCTTTCTCTCTCAGACATTGCCTTGGATCAAACATTTGTTGTAAGCTTGGTCTAGGGGCCATTTGCTTTTATTAACATCTATTGTGAAGTGCCTCTTCAGGTTATGAAGAGAGGATCTGTTGGAAATAGGTGGTTGTAATTCCCTTCTTGAGGAGGGAAGACCTGTTGTATCAGGTGGTAGCTGCACCTCTTCGGGGTTAGAAGAGAAGGCCAGGTGCGGTTGGATGTGTAAGGGTCCTTAAGGGGGACATTACCCTTGGTTAGTGAAATCCCAAGTTGTTTCTTGGAGACTAGACGTAGGACTCCTTGGGATAGGAGGTTCGAACCAGGATAAAATTCTCTGTGTCGTGTGATTGTTTATTTGCTAGCTTGTCTTCATTTATCACTAACACTAACTATCGATCTCAGTGTTTTTCTGTCAAAGCGTTTTTGTTGACAGGCTTTTATCTAAACGAATTTTTAGAATCCCATTCACCCCCCTCTGGGCTTGCTAGCTGGGCAACAAGTGGTATCAGAGCCAAGTCTCTTCGACAAAGAAGATCTTACGATCTGAAGAGCAAAGATAAATGGCAGCTCAAGGGTATGCAGAAGGTCAGTCAGTCAACCGACCCCCTCTATTTGATGGTGTGGACTACAACTATTGGAAGACAAGAATGAAGTTCTTTCTCCAGGGTCTCGATTTTCAACTGTGGTCCATCATAAAAGAAGGAGACTTAGTAGTTCTCAACAACAGAGAAAATTGGACAGACAATGATAAGAAGAAGATATTGTTAAACTTCAAAGCAAAGAGTATACTATGTTGTGCGCTGAGCAAGAAAGAATTTAATAGGATCTCAGCGTGCAAATCAGCAATGGAAATGTGGGAGAAACTCAGAATCACATATGAGGGAACAAACAAAGTCAAAGAAATAAGGATAGATATCTTGGTAGCTCAGTATGAGAGATTTCAAATGCAACCAGGAGAATCAATCACACAAATGTACAACAGATTTACGGATATCACCAATAGTTTGGCTGGTCTTGGAAAAACCTATGACATGAGAGATATGGTAAGAAAAATATTGAGATCCCTACCAGCTTCATGGACTCCTAAAGTGACAGCCATAGAAGAAGCTAACGACCTAAGGAGGATGTCTCTTGAAAAGCTCATTGGGTCACTAATGGCCTACGAGATAAACATGGAAAGGCTTGGGGAGTCCTTCAGCAGAAAGAAACACAACAATGCTCTCAAGGTTGCAAAAGACACATCTGGTGATGAATCAGATGGTGATAAAAGCATTGGAAGCAGTGAAGATGAGGAATCATTCCTATCTAGAAGATTGTAGCGCATATTGGCCAAGAAGAAATACCAGTATGGAAGGAGATATTTCAAGAAAGGAAAAGACTTCAAGAAATCTGAAGTCAAGGATACAAAGAAAGCTGAACTCATATGCTATGAATGTAAGAAACCTAGACATATTAAGGCTGAATGTCCAAAACTAAAGAAGACGGAGTTCAGAAAGAAGGACAGCTCGAAGAAATTCAAAAGGTATAAAAAGAAAGCCATGGCAGTTGCATGGAGCAACGACAACGACTCAGACAGTGAGTCAAGCTCTAGCGAAGAAGAAGAAGAAAATGTCAACCTGGCCTTCATGGCAAACTTAGAGGAAAATGTAACTTCTAACTCATCCTTTACTTCATGCAATGAATCTGATTCTGATAATTTAGAAGACGCATTTAATGAATTATATAGTAAATATAAAGATGTATGTAAAATATTAAAAACTACTAAGAAAAACTATGCATGCTTAGAAATTACTAACTTAGATTTAAAATCTAAAACTGAGCAACTAGAAAAATAAATTTCTGAATTAAAAAGAAGAATTGAACTGTTATGTGAAGACCTAAAAACTACAAATGAACAAAAAACAAATCTGGAAAAATAGGAAACTTTAAATGATCTGAAAAAGGAAGTTGACACACTAACTAAGGAAAATGAATATTTAACTAATACAATTGAAAAGTTTACAAATGGTAAATCAACTTTAATAGTAAAAGGAGCTAGAAGATCAAGCAAGAAGAAGCATGGCTTAGGATATACTCCACCAGATAATGAAGAAACAGTAGTCCATCCTAAAATCTATCCAATGCCAAAATTTGTAGCTGAATAAAATACTGAATATAAATCTAACTTTAAGTACATCTCAACTAAAAAAGTAAGTAGAATATCTTGCTGTAGTCATTGTAATAAATTAAGACATACCAGAACAACCTGTACGACAAAACACCTAAAATGGATCTCTAAAAGAAAAGCTAATGAAACTAACCATCAAGGACCCAAAAGAACTTAGGTACCTAAATCTTAGTGTTTTTATTACAGAGAAGCCTTAGATCATCGAAGTGGTACCTAGATAGAGGGAGCTTAAGGCACATGACAGACAACAGAAAGCTATTCTCGCACATCAAAGATGAAGAAGGCACAGTGACTTACGGTGACAATGGAAAGGGTATAGTGATCGGTTGTGGACCAGTTGGTAGCCAAGGTAGAATTCTCATAGAATATGTGTTATGCGTTAAAGGTCTCAAGCACAATTTGATAAGTATCAGTCAACTGTGTGACAAGGGTCACCAGATCAGGTTTCAAGAGTCAAAGTGCGTAATTATGAAAGATGGTGTAACAGTGTTCGAAGCCTGTAGAGAAAAGAATCTATATGTGCTTCATCTAGAAGAGTTGAAGGATTTGGATATATGCCTTGCGACAAACAAAGATCAATCAGCTGAACTATGGCACAGGAGATTGGATCACTACAGTTTAGATGGAATTAGAAAATTGATCAAGCGAAATCTAGTGGAAGGCTTGCCCAAAATAAGCTCAAGAATAGAAGGTGTATGTGAACCTTGTGCAAAAGGGAAGCATGCAAAGAAATCTTTCAAATCAAAGACAATAGTAACCACCTCCAAACCATTAGAGCTACTACAGATGGATTTATTTAGGCCGATGAGAACCACCAGCCTTGGAGGAAAGAATTTTGGATTCGTAATAGTTGATGATTATTCAAGATTTACATGGGTATCATTTTTGGAGCATAAAGATGACACATTTGACAACTTTGTTAAGTTTAGTAAGAAAGTTCAGAAGGACAAGAAGTTCAGCATAATTAGTATTCGATCAGATCATGGAGGATAATTTCAAAATGAAAAATTTGTAGAATTCTGTGATGATCAAGGAATTGAGCATAACTTCTCAGCACCAAGGACACCACAACAAAATGGAGTAGCTGAGAGGAAGAATAGAACATTATTAGATATGGCCAGGACCATGTTATTAAAATACAATCTTCCTAGATATTTCTGGGCTGAAGCAATCAACACAGCATGTTACATAATAAACAGAGTGATGATCAGGCCAATCTTGAAGAAGACAGCGTATGAACTTTACAAGCAAAAGAAGCCCAAGATCAGTCACTTCAGGACTTTCGGATGCCCTTGCTTTATCCACAATAATGGTAAGAGAGATATTGGTAAGTTAGATTCCAAATCTGATGAAGGAATATTAATGGGGTATACTTCTAAACCTAAAGGTTATAGAGTCTTTAATAAACAAAGTTTATTAATTAAGCAAACTGTTCATGTTATTTTTGATGAATCTAACCTTTCCTTGAGAAAGGAAGTAGATAGTGATGATGAAAATGCAGAAAAATTATCCAAAAAACTAAGGGATATATCTATCAAGGATAATGAAGATCCACCCTTGGAAGAATTACAACAGAAAGAAATATCTCATAATGATCTTCCAAAGGAATGGAGATACAAGAAGGATCATCCAAGAGACAACATCATTGGAGATCCATCTGTTGGAGTAAGAACAAGAGGTAATGTTATTCCATGTGATTACTTAGCATTTGTTTCTCAAATTGAGCTGAAGACAGTCAATGAAGCACTGTCTGATGAATCTTGGATAATGTCCATGCAAGATGAACTTAATCAGTTCAGAAGAAACCCAGTTTGATCTCTTGTTCTGAGACCATCAGATCATCCTGTGATTGGCACCAAATGGGTGTTCATGAACAAATTGGATGAAGCTGGGGTTATCACTAGAAATAAGGCTAGACTGGCTGCTCAAGGCTATTCCCAAGAGGAAGGCATAGATTTCAATGAAACCTATGCACCAGTGGCTAGACTAGAGGCAATTCGGATTTTACTTGCTTATGCATCTGCATCAGATTTAAAGCTTTTTCAAATGGATGTAAAACTGCATTTTTAAATGGTACATAAAGAAGGAAGTCTATGTAGAACAACATCTTGGTTTTGATGATATAGATTTTCCAAATCACGTTTTCAAATTGCATGAAGCTCTATATGGTTTAAAACAAGCACCTAGAGCATGGTATGAAAGGCTTAGTGCATTTTTATTAAACCATGATTTTATCAGAGGACATGTAGATATCACTTTATTTATTAAATTAAAAGTCAAAAATATATTACTTGTGCAAATCTATGTGGATGATATAATATTCGGATCTATTAATGAATCTCTATGCAAGTACTTTGAAAAGCTTATGCAGGGAGAATTCGAAATGAGCATGATGGGGGAACTCAATTATTTCCTTGGACTTCAAATCAAGCAAGGCAAAGAAGGCACACACATCTGTCAAGCGAAATACACCAAGGAATTATCAAAAAAATTTGGATTCGACAATGCAAAGCCATTGTCCACACCAACGAGCACATCTACAAGGTTAGACAGTGATAAAGATGGTAAGAAAGTAGATCAAAAATTTTACAGAGGTATGATAGGATCATTACTTTACGTAGCTGCTAGTCAACCTGATATTCTATTTAGTGTATGCATGTGTGCAAGATATCAGGCTGATCCTAAAGAATCTCATTTAATTTCTGTTAAAAGGATTTTTAGATATCTAACTAGAACTCATGATCTAGGTTTATGGTATCCAAAATCATGTGAAACTAGTTTAGTAGGATATTCTGATGCTGACTATGCTGGATGCAAGGTAGATAGAAAAAGTACCAGTGGAAGTTGTCAATTTCTTGCAAGATGCTTGATTTTATGGTCCTCAAAGAAACAAAATTCAGTAGCACTATCAACAGCTGAAGCTGACTACGTAGCTGCTGGAAGCTGTTGCACTCAACTACTATGGATAAAACAGCAACTTGAGGGTTATGGACTGCACATCAAGACCATTCCATTGTTGTGCGACAACACCAGTGCAATAAATCTCACCAAAATCCAGTCCAGCACTCCAGAACGAAGCATATAGAGGTTAGATATCATTTCATTAGAGATCATGTAGCAAATGGTAATATAAATATTTTTTTTTGATAGATACCTTAAATCAGTTAGCAGATATCTTTACAAAAGTCTTACCCGAAGAGATATTTACATCTCTTAGAAAGGAATTAGGCATGTGTAATTTATAATAGATTTTCTGCACGTAACTGAAATAATAACAGTTTCAGAATAATGCTTATTTTCTCCCCTGGAATTAAGGAAATCCTTTAATTGCTTGCGTCATAAATTGCTTTGACGGTTCATTATTTCAAAAGACCTTATCTATTGCAAAATCGTCTCCTCTTTTGTCGTTTTCCATATTTATTGCGGTGTCCTTTCAAAAGTAATTTTAACTTTCGCTTTTAATCCCGTAATCTATGCCATACCAATTCAACCTTTCTCTCTCATCTCTTTCGACTCACCTGGAACGATAAACCCTATCGATTTCGACATCCTCTCTGTGTGATTTCAAAAGAATCCCTTTGTTCACGCCAAAATCTCTTGAGGGCTTCTGTTCTACTCCTTCCCATGATCCTCCAGAACCTTTCCCTGTTCAAATCCATGGCGATTTCTGGGGTCTCCGGCACTGTTGGTGGCTACGGCGTTGCGTTCCTCACAGCAGAGCAGCAGGAACAGTTTGTAGCTGTGAAGACGAAGCTCTGTGGTAACAAGGCAGTGGATGTGGCTGATTTGGGGAAGAACGGGATGCACAGTGTGGTAGCAGCAATGCAGAGGATGAAGTGGACAAGGATGGTGACTATTTCAGAGGCGAGCTATCCGGACCTAGTAAAAGCTTTTTTCACCGGCTTAAAATCCGAAGAGAACGGGTCCCTGACCTCTACAGTCAAAAGTACTCCCATTAACATTACATATGATCTGTTGGAGAGTCTGTTTGGAGTGTGTACCAGTGGTCGCAGTGGGGTAGACAGTGTCGACATTCGTGTCAAGGGACTGGGGATTATTGGTACTGAATATAAGCTGAAGGATGGTAAAATTGACATCAATCAATTGAATGCCTTCAACCGGATTTTGCATTTCATAGTGTGCCAAATCCTTGTACCAAGAAGGGCAACTTTCTCCACTTGCCCAAAGGCTGAATCCGACATGATGTTCTGGATGATTCAGAACCAAGATATCAATATGGCAGAGGTGATTATTGAAAGAATAAAGTTTGCAACTATGATGATATGGGACAAGAACAAGCTCAATGTGTCCCTTCCTTATGCTCACCTGCTGACAAGAATTTTCCAACATTACAACATAGACCTGAGCGGTGAAGTTTCGGAGAAGATGGGCCAAGCCATAGAAGTAGAAATCTGAAAAAGAGTGGCTTTTCTCTTGTAGCCAGAGTTTGGACAAAGACTTCAGTCACTGAAGGTGAGGCCATTATTGGAGAAGCTCAGAAGTTTCTGTTCCAGAAGCAGAGGCAGAGGTAGAAGTGAGGGCTGAAGACCCTGTTGTAGAAGCTCCAGCATCCCCAACAGTCCTTGAAGAGGCAGCAACAGCATCAGCAGTCAGGCCAGAAGAACCAGTGGCTAGTCCAAGAAGAATTGAAGAAATTCCTCCAGAACACATTGAGCCCGTTGGGCAATCATCAAAGGTTGGTACCCCCAAGATAGTTATTACATCTATTCTTCATGAAGTATTGGATACTGTCGCCAGCATTCAGGGGGAGCAAGAAGAAGTTGTTTCGGAAGTTGTGGCACCAGGCCACAGTGATGTTCAGGTGGAGGATGCTCCTACTCAGGGGGAGTATGTGGCTGAGGTGGCAGCAAATGTTCAGGGGGAGCCCGCGGCTAGCCCCCATGTTGATCAGTTCCAAGAAGGTGTTGTGGAGAGCACCTTGGATGAAGATGAAGTTCTTGTTGGTAATGTAGAGCTAGTTGCCGACACCAATGATAAAGGCAAAGGTGTAGCCCCTTAGATTCCTTTGCTTACCAGAAGGGCACACCATAGTTCCAAGAAGAAGATGCTGAGGGTCAACATGAAGCTAGTGATAGACAGATTAGATGCTCATGGAGAGATCCTGTGCTCACTGCAAAATGAAGTATCATCTATCTTTGTGAGCCAAAGCACAGAAGCCAAGTAGATTGGAGTAATGAAAGCTGAACTCCAAGGTTTGAAGGGTGAGTTGGGAAGCATAAAGCAATTAGTAGAAGATCTATCAGTTTTTGTGAGGGAGCACTTGCCCATTTCTGCCCCTCCTGCTCCCACTTCGGCAGTACCAGAGTGTAGCTCAGGTCCATCTGGGCCAAGCAATGTAGAAGAAATCCGGCCATCAGGGCCAAGTTCTGAAGAGACAGCTGGGCCATCAGGGCCAAAGATTGCTGAGGAATCTAGGGAGTCTGAGTCAGCACCGACAACATCTGGGCCACCAGGGTCATCAGTTGAGCAGTCAGGGCCTCAAGGGCCAGTTATGGATGAGTCTTGGCCATCAGGGCCAATGGAATCTGAAGTGGAGCCTGCAAGAGTTGAAGATCCAGTTGTGCCCCCTATCTCTTCACCTCTCAAAACACCAGCTCCTTCCTCTCCACCATCCTCATCGACTGCACCTCCAGCCCCTGCCACCTTCAAACAGCCACTTCCAAAACATATCTCTTCACCCACTCCATTTCCTGCCACCTCATCCTCTTCTCCTGCTTCCTCCACATCTATTCCTCCTCCTACTTCTGAGGCACCTCCAGCATCCTCCTCAGCTGGAGCCTCATCTTCTGGTCCCTCATCAACTGAACCATCTGTACCACCTCCTTCTACCTCTTACTCGTTTCTTCATCCTCCTACTCCTCCCTCCTTTGTTTCCATCATTCCAGAGAGTGCCCAACTTGAAGGTCCCTTTATCCAAGACATCAAAGATGAGTTTGAAGTAGCCATACTTCGCTCAGTCCTATCAGTTGGCACTCACATTCATAGGACAGGCTCTTCTAGCCATGTTCCTAAAACGAGAAAAATATCTTCCAACCTTGCTATTTCTTCTGAGCCTCATTTTCCACCTCTTTGATTTTTTCTCACTGTTGAAAATCGAAGAAGGTCTATCTATTGTGAATTCCTCCTGAAATGCTCTTTTGCCACCATTTTTGGCCATCCTCACCTACATCTCACCGACCACCTAAATGTTGTTCTTCCCCTCTCCTCTCTTTCAAAAGCTGAACAGTCAAAATTTTTCTCTATGATTGAGGCTAAAAATGAAGATCAGTGGGCTCGGGGCCATCAGTCTTTATACAGGAAATTCATATCTGCCAGCTCTGCTTGATTCCCACCCAGGGATCACCCACTCACTCTCTCTGAGTGGTTTGTGATTCATCACAAGAATACCTGGGGTCCGTTTATTCAGAAGGAGATCAAGCTTATCCGCTATTTTCAGATGTTTAACGATTACAGATATCTCAATAATCTGCCTGAAGTTCAGCTTGGCCAATTCTGGCAAGCTATTTCTCTTCTTGGTTCGGATACTACACATTCCACCTCCATTCAAGTGGATTTCGCCACATTGAAGATGCCAGATGTGGTCTTCTTACCTCCACTTCACTCTTTAATCATGGATTCTGACGTTGGTCCCATCATTTTTGAAAGATTTGCCAGAGTCATGGCCCGCATTTCTGTTCAGAGAGGTAATTTGCTTGCATTCCACCATTTTTTGTTCCGGAAATATCATCAGGGCCACATCAAATCAGATGTTCTTGCCCCTCTGTTGTCCGAGTGTGAGCGGCTGTCTCCAGCTGACTGGGAAAGGCATTACCCACTTTCTGCTCAACAGCTTGTTGATTTCAACTCCTCTTAGGACAGAGCTACTAAACCTCCTCTCTCTGCTGAAGAATTCCTCGATCTGAACTCCATTCGCCTTGTTCAAGACCCCTTTACCACATGGGTTGAGAGATACAAGGTGTATGTGGCTATGAAAAAGGAACTGAAGCAGTAGCAGATTTTCTACCCCATCTCAGTAGATCAGTTTCTCCAGCATGCTAGCTTTGGTATCTCCAGCTCCTACAAAATGTCTCTTGGCCAGGATGAATATGGCAACTTCGTGGAAGCTCAAAGGTAACTGCACATCTAGAGGATGGCTCTTGTTATGGGACCTTCCTACTCTATGGTTTATGGAGCCTTCCAAGGTTATTTTGAAGAGCAGGAACGCAAGGCTTGGCCGATTATTACTCGCCATACCTCTCTCTTGTCTCTTGCCTTCTATCTTCCTGTACCCCCGCAGTGATATAATAGATTGATGTTTGACCACCATTTATCTTTCTTCTCTTCTTTCTTTGTTAATTTTCATATCTTTTTGCTTCATGACAAAAAGAGGGAGAAAGTAAAATGTTCTGAAATACACTCTTTAAATTTCTCTAGCAAATTTACTTAGATTCATTTCAGAGTCTTATATTTTTATGTTATGTTTTATCATTACCAAAAAGGGGAGATTGATGATCAGTCAATCCCCATATAATTTTATTTAATTATATACAATTTTGATGATTAACAAAACCCTACCAATTATTTTCTAACAAGTTTTTCTAAAGTTCAACCACATGGAATAAGTCAAGCAAAATCTGTAAGTTATTCTCTTACACTACCATTTAAAGTTTAAAACATGAATTCCTTCTAAGTCCACATCGATTTCCTTTGTAAAAGAACGATTCTATCGCTACAACGATTTCATCTTATAACGATTTGATAAGTGAGCATGAATGATTCTATCGCTTCAACGATTTCGTAAGTGAATCATCGATTTCGGTCTCATAACGATTTCGTAAGTGAATCATCTATTTTGGTCTCACAATGATTTCGTAAGTGAAACATCGATTTCGGTCTCACAACAATTTCGTAAGTGAATCATTGATTTCGGTCTCATAACGATTTCGTAAGTGAATCATCGATTTCGGTCTCACAGCGATTTCGTAAGTGAAACATTGATTTCGGTCTCACAACGATTTCGTAAGTAAAACATCCATTTCAAACTCACAATGATTTCGGTTTCACATCGATTTCATAAGTAAAACAATGATTCGGTCATCAGTTTCTTAAGTGAAACAACGATTTGATAAGTAAAAACAACGATTTGATTGTTATAACGATTCGATAAGTGAAAACATCGATTTGCTTATATCTGTAAAACACTTTACTTGTACAACGATTTGCTTTCTCTTGTACAACAATTTGCTTGTACAACGATTTACTTTCTCTTGTACAATGATTTGTTTATGCTTGTACAACGATTTGCTTATATCTGTACAATGATTTACTTGTACATCGATTTGTTTATGTTTGAACAATGATTTGCTCAAACAACGATTTGTTTATACAATGATTTGCTCAAACAAGGATTTGTTTATGTTTGAACAACGATTTTGTTTATGTTTGAACAACAATTTGCTCAAACAACGATTTGTTTATGTTTGAACAATGATTTGCCTATATTTGTCTAACGACTTGCTTATATAATGATTTAACTATATTTGTATAATGATTTGCATAAACAACGATTTCATAAGTTGAACAACTATTTCATTGTCATAATGACTTCATGGATTACATCGATTTCATACATGATATTCAAATATATTTTCAAATACTGTGAAAGTCAAAGTCTTCCCGCGTGCATCACTAATATCCTTGCATTTAATGTGATTGTACACATCTCTGCACGTTGCATATATAAGTGCCTTCTATTCCTATGTTTCTATAGCAAACACTTTTCAAGATAGTAGAATGGCATTTCCATTTTGATATATATTCTTTCTAACGTTGACTGACAAGCATAGAGACAGTTCAGCTGTCTGTGCATCAACATTTATTGTGTGCAGGACAACTAGAAGCTGAAGGATATCTGGACGAATCTTCTCTTTGCGTGCATGGCTAATAGAGCATTAAATGGCTGCAGACTTACCTGTTGTGCACCTCGGACCATGCAGTCTAACGTGCTTCAAACTTAGAGACAATGGCCATTTCAAAGGCTATATTTTTCAAGAGAAGATATATAGAAGACTGATGTCTCCATGAAGAAGAACTTTTGGTACCTTAGAGCTTTCAGAGAACCAACCTACAACTTGCGAGCATCAGAAACAAGAGCCCCAAAAGCTTCACTCCATAATCTTTTGTAGCTCTTAGCTCTCCGTGTTCATTTGCTTAGCTTTTGGAGAGCCTTTGTAGTTCTGAGAGTTTTCATCTAGTGAAAATCTTTCTCTCTCAGACATTTCCTCAGATCAAGCATTTGTTGTAAGCTTGGTCTAGGGGCCATTTGCTTTTATTCACATCTGTTGTGAAGTTCCTTTTCGGGCTGTGAAGAGAGGAGCTATTGGAAACAAGTGGTTGTAATTCCCTTCTTGAGGAAGGAAGACCTGTTGTATTAGGTGGTAGCTGTACCTCTTCGGGGTTAGAAGAGAAGGTCAGCTACGGCTAGATGTGTAAGGGTCCTTAAGAGGGATAGTACCCTTGGTTAGTGAGATCCCAAGTTGTTGCTTGGGGACTAGATGTAGGACTCCTTGGGATAGGAGGTCCGAACCAGGATAAAATCCTCAGTGTCATGTGATTGTTTATTTGCTAGCTTGTCTTCATTTATCACTAACACTAACTATCGATCTCAGTGTTTTTCTGTCAAAGTGTTTTTGTTGACAGGCTTTTATCTAAACAAATTTTTAGAATTCCATTCACCCCTCTGGGCTTGCTAGTTGGGCAACATGACTCCTTGGGATAGGAGATCCGAACCCTGATAAAATTTCCTGTTGTTTGTGTGATTGTTCTCTTTGTGTTGATTAACAGTAACTCTAACTATCGATCTTAGTGTTGTCTGTCTAGTGTCTTATTTATAGGAATTATTACACGAAAGAATTTTAAGCAATCCATTCACCCCCCTCTGGGCTTGCTATCTAGGCAACAAGGTGATGGAGAGCTCAGTTGGTCTCGAGTTGTTCAATGTTTTCCACATTCCAAGGATGAAGAACTCTTAGGCCGACACTCTCTCATGCCTAGCTTCCTCGACGACTCTGATGAACTCTCGATCGGTCCATGTAGATTAAAGAGTTGTAGGGGCCGAGCACTAAAGACTTAACACCCTAGGTGTACACCATCGACTATGAGCCATCCTCGATGAACCCCATCTTGAATTATTTGCACCATTAGTATCTCCCTGAGGACCACATAGAAGCACAACATATAAGGGGTTGAGCAGCTCATTTCACTATCATGGGCATATGACTTTATCGATGCTCACTCTCCATGCCTCTCCTCACATGTTTGTTCCTAATTGAGGCCAAGCAAGTTATGAGAGAAGTTCATGAAGGCTTATGTGGCAGCCACATTGGGGGTAGAGCTCTCACCAAGAGCCTACTGAGACAAGGCTATTGGTGGCCTACTCTCCAACAACTTTGTCTTGAATTTTTTTATCTGGGTGTGATCAATACTAGAGATGTGGGCATTTGCATCATCTGTTAACGCATTCTCTTGTAGAGCCTCATCCTTTTGCTTGGTGGGGAGTGGACATCCTTGTGTGATTTCTCAAAATGCAAGGGCAGAAGAAGTTGCTTATGATCACCACTGACTACTTCACCAAGTACGTGGAAGCCGAAGCACCATCTCGAATCACCAAGGCGGTGGCCTATAGTTTCATCTAGAGGAACATCATCTACCAATTTGGCATCCCCCAAATTCTCACTAGCAATTTGACAACACCTACTTTTGGGAGTGGTGCATTAAGTTAGGGATTTGGAACCACTATACGTCTATTTGTCACTCTAAAGCCAACTAACTAGTGGAGAACACCAATTGGACACTCCATAGAATCAAGATGTGCTTACATAAGACTTGAGAATCCTGCGTTGAAGCCATCCTGAGCATGCTATGGGCACACTGTACTATAGCTTGTGTGGATACAGGGGAAATGACTTTCATCTAGCCTATGGCTTAGAAGTAGTGGTCCAAGTGGAAGTCATCAACCCCACTCTCAGGGTGGGTTACCTCAATGAGGCACACAACAACCAGGCCCTTTAAGAGAACCTGAATATACTATTCATGGTCAGATATTGGTCTCGAATGCATCTGTTGATCTGCCAATAGCGGATAGCCTAGTACTACAATGCTCAAGTCACAGAGTGCTCTTTCTTCCTCAAAGACCTGGTTCCTAGGTGAACCAGCATTGCAGATTTCCATCTCACAGTAGGGAAGCTGGAACCTAATTGGAAAGACCCGTATCAAGTGGTGGAAGTTCTTGATGAGGGGGATTACTGATTAGCCACTTTGGACGGTTGGGAGGTGCTTTACACATGTAATATTGTCAATCTATGGATGTATAACCAATAAATGGTCAGTTCTCCTTGATGTTTGTCTACTAATCTTTGTGGCCTGTCGACTGGCACTAGTTGTGTGGTGTTGACTCATATATACGAGAAGGCCAACTAATCCTCCATTGACCAAAGAAGCGATTGACTAGCCCCCTTGTGCTGCACATATTGACCATAGGCCTGATGGTGAAGCTAACAAGTCACTCCCACGAGTCAACTAACTATCTCATGCCAAGGCTCGGGCCATCAAACTAGCACTCAAGGTGCGGTGTACTAGCCATAGTAAGCATATGACGACTGATCCTCTAGGGAAATGTCGAAGGCTAATGCCAATGAACTGTTTCTCAAGGTGTGGTGTACTAGACATAGATGAGCATATGATAGCTCACCCTCAGGGGAAATGTCAAGGGCTAAGGCCAACTAACCAACCCTTAAGGTGCGTGTACTAGCTATTGCCAAGCATTCGACAACTCGCCCTTTAGGGAAATATCGAGGGCGGTTTTAGAACTCATGGAGAAATCCCCTACTCAATGTTGTTTCTAATGCTAAGGGATAGGTCCCACCTATGAGTTGTCTAGAGTAATCGTACTTGCCCTCCCAAAGTGGCTATTTCTAAACTCAAGGTCTGGCACAGTTTTCTCGATGCTTGCAAGTGAACTCTTCAGTCTAGTAAGCTAAGGCATGAAAAAGTAAAAGGAATACTCTAACATACGAGGAATGGTGCCAAAACTCATACACTACAAAGCATCTATGGTATAATAGGGCTTAAATCATAGAACCAAGCTTATGTACAAGGGTGGAAGTAGAGGAGATACAAGAAAGACTATAATGGGGTTGAGCATCAAACCTCTTGGGCTTTTGGTGCTGCAGAAGAGTCTTTGGCAGCCTGTGCCTCGTGGTGCTACTGGCCGCAAAGAGGAGGCTCCAACAATGATACCCCTTGTCTCTCGCATCCACTCCACCATGCTACCTGATTGCCAAGTCATTGGGGAGAGAATCATCCAAAGGCACCATCCCCAGGTCGTAGTTCACCTTATTATCCACTCGGATTGCCACCTCCTAGCCCTCCTTAAAGCCTTCCTCCTTGCCCTAGGCAGTGACCTCATCATAGAAGTCTAGGATGTGGTCATCGACCAGCTCTTGGAACTCAAGGAAACTCTTGAAGAACTTAATCACCTTAAACTTGGAGGCCTTTAGCTGAAGGTTAAGGTGGCTCACCTCTGCCTCCGCGGTCCCACGGGCATCCTCAACCTCTGTGACTTGGCCCTTCGATGACTTGGCAATCTCCTCGGCCACAACTACAACTATTGTTGCTTTTAGCCACTTGAGCATCAACAGATTCTTTGGCATGGAGAACAGGGTCTTCACCATTGGAGTCTCTAATTGCTTGTATGGCTCTAGGATATGGTGATGGTACTAAGACATGGCTCGGATTATAGACATAGTCAAAAGTCATGCTGATCCACATTAGGGTTGCCAACGGGTCAGAGTTGAAGTCGGAATTAGATGAAATGGGTATTGGTTAGAGACCACAACAAACACAGATGTGCACACTTCGGATGATGTTAGTATTGGTTAGAGTAAAAACAATCACACAAGAAAAACAATCACACGACACAAGGAGTTTATCCTGGTTCGGATCACCTCTCCTTATGAGTCCTACGTCCAGTCCCTGAGCAATAACTCAGGATTCCACTAACTAGGGTACAGTCCCCCTATGGACACTACAACACCCAGCTCAGCTGGTCTTCCTTCACACCAGAAGGGAACAACAACACCCTGGATACCCCACCAGGTCTTCCTTCACAACCGAAGGGAAACAACAGCCTGGATCCCACCAGGTCTTCCTTCACATACGAAGGGAAACAACACCCTGGATCCCACCAGGTCTTCCTTCACACACGAAGGGAAACACCACAAAGAGAATAGAATGAATTCAAGCCCCTAGATCAATTTTTTACAAGCCAAGATCTGAAGCAAGCAAGACTGAGAGTAAGAGATCTAGAAATACAGAAGACTCCCAGAACTACACGAGCTCTCTCAAGATTTTCACTATAGAGTGGAGAGCAAAGAGCAACACTGAAAGGAATGAGGTTCTTGGCTCTAGAATTCTATCAGAAGATTTGAATAGCTTGTGCGTTAAAAAAAAATCCTTGTTGTCTTCTGATCTTCTGTCTTGAATTTATATCTCCTTTTGAAATACGGCCGTTAAAGTAACCGTTGTCTCTTAGATTGGTAGACGTTAGATTGCTTGACATTTGGAAGCTTCAACAATCTTTTATCCAGTTTAGCACGTAAAGAGATAAGGTCTTCTGGCGTCTATATGGTCCAACATTGTATGACAGAATGTCTTTAGGACCCTGCACATATTAAATGCTAGAATAGTAGATAGCTAGGCTGTCTCTTGTTGTCATGAAACGATGATGTGAGTATTCATCAAAATAGCAATGCCAAATAGCTTGTTCTAAAATATGTTGACAGAATATGCACAATAATAAAAGGATATCATCTGCATGCATGCAGAGATACGTTCTGTCTTCATTAAATGCACAGTAGTCAGACAGATAAAAGAAGACTTTGACTATTCAACGCTTTAAGATAAATGTCAAGTCGATATAAACGATAAAGTCGTTGTCTATATGACTTATGAAATCGTTATGAGTACTATCAAGTCATTATAGAGAGCAAATCGATGTGTTCAATGAAGCAATCGTTATGAATACTTAACAAATCGTTATGAACTTTAAAGAAGTCGTTGTGCATAGCAAATCGTTATGAGCGCTAAAGAAATCGTTGTGCGAAGCAAATCATTATGAGCTCTAAAGAAATTGTTGCGAAGCACATCGTTATGAGCGCTAAAGAAATCGTTGTGCGAAGCAAATCGTTATGTTCAATGAAGACATCGTTGTGAACAGTTAACAAATCGTTATGGAAAGCAAATCGTTACAGCACTAAAGAAATCGTTATGATGACTTAAGGATTCGTTACGACGAGCAAATCGTTATGAGTTCTTAAGAAATCATTGTGATGACTTAAGAAATCGTTACGACGAACAAGTCGTTGCGAATTCTAAAGAAATCGTTATAATCTTAAGAAATTGTTGCGACAGGCAAGTCGTTATGAGTTCTGAAGAAATCGTTGCGATGACTTATAGAATCGTTGTGAGAACGATTTGTTTATAATCAAACGATGTCACAGTAAAGAAGTCGTTCAGACACTTAAGAAATCGTTATGAATTCAAATCGTTATAGCACTAAAGGAAGTCGATGTGGACTTAGAGAGTATCATCTAATATTAACATTACTACAAAGAATTTAATACTTACCAAAAATAGGCTTGATTTTTCTTGAGATTTTTCCTGTACTCAAAGACTTATAAAATATGAGTTAGAAAACTTTGACAGGATTTAGTTAATCATGTTTTGTTATTCACCAAAATAATTATGTAATTATAATTTCATGAGAACAGACTGATCATCAATCTCCTCCTTTTTGGTGATGACAAAACTTAACAAACCTTATCAATATTCATAAGTAATTTAGCTCGTATTTCTGAAACTAAAGGTTTTGTATGTCAGAAATGCTAAGGAATTTCTCCCCCTTTTTGTCATTAAGCAAAAAGATAAATGGAGACAAAGAAAGAAGAGATGAATAGAGACAGATCAAAGAAAGGATCACCAAACCAACTATATGGTATTAAGGTTGGGAAGTTACAGGTAGATACAGAAGAGGAGAAAGAAGAGATGCATGGTGAGAAGTAATTTCCCATGCCTTAATCTCTTGATCTTCAAAAAGCTGCTGGAAAACACCAGGTGCTATGGTGAAAGAGGCACCCATGGAAGGGAGCATGCACTGAAGATACAGCTGTCGCTGGGTCTCCAGGAATAAGCCATACTGCTCCTTGTCCAACAGGAATTTGAAGTAGGTGCTCTTACCAAAGCTAACACGCTGAAGGAATCGATCAAGATTGATGGGATAGAAAAGCTGGTGATCTTGCATGTCCTTCTTCAGTGCAAAGAAAGCAGAGTATCTAGCGGCCCAGTGCACATATAACTCTTGAACAGGATTGATAGAGTTGAGATCCAGAAAAGCTTCAGCAGATAGACGGGGCTTCCTTTCCTTGAGCAGAGAATTGTTGACAGATTCTAGCTGGAGAGCTAATTGCCGATAGTGCTTTTCCCAGTCTGTGGGAGAAAGCCTTTCGCACTCAGAGATCAAGGGAGCTAGAACTTCAGAGGAGATATGTCCAAGGTGGTATTCTCTGAAGATGAATCTCTGAAAGGAGGGAAGTCTACCTTGCTTGGCTGACTGTCTCCCCATTACTCTAGCAAACCTCTCAAAGGCGTGAGAACCAGCCGAAGAATCAAGAACCAAAGAATGTAGTTTGGGGAGGAACACAATGGAGGGCATCTTAAGAGATGCAAATTCTACTTGAAAAGAACAATTTACAGGGTGCTCTGTCCAAAGGAGAGCAAGAGCCCCATGGAACTGACCAAATTGAACTTCAAGAAGCTTGTGCAGATAGCAGTAGTCATTGTAGAGCTGAAAATACCTGGCTATCCTGATCTCTTTAAGAATAAACTGACCATAGATGGCTTGATGATGGAGAACAAACCACTCAGAGAGAGTGAGTGGGTGATCTCGACTTGAAATGCTCTCATCCTTGGCCTGAAGATATTTGTTGTAAAGAGTCTTGTGTCCTTTAGCCCATTGGTCTGCAGACTTGCATTCAGCCAACTGAAAGATCTTGGATTGGTTGGCTTTAGATAAGTGGCAGAGGGGAAGAACAATGGTGAGGTGATCAGTGAGATTCAAGAAAGGAATACCAAAAATGGTGGAGAGAATGCATTTCTGCAGATATTCTCTATAGATTGGTCTCCTATCATATTCAGTAGTGAGGGAGAACCAAAGAGGAGGAATTTTGGTGTGGAAGGTACAGAGAGAGAAGTGGAGATTTTTCTTTTCTTCTGAACAGGACTGGGAGAATCAGTCCTGTGAACATGATTGGCAACAGCTAGAATTGTGAGGAGTGTAGATCTTTCGAACTCATCCTCAATCTGAGTGAGAAATGCGCTGCCAAGTTGAGGGTTCTCAGGGATGAAGGTTATTGAGGAAGGTGGAGTGGGAAGATAAAGGAGTGATTTGGAATTGAAGGTGGAAGAAAGTCTTGAAGTAGAATGGCTTGATGAGGAGGAGGCTCCAGCTGAAGAGGAGGCTGGAGGGGTCTCAGCAACAGGAGGAGGAAGAAGTTGAGAAGATTGAGGAGAGAAAGAAGATTGAGATGGAAAAGGTGTTGGTGAGGAAATAGTGCGAGACATGGGTTGTTTGAAGGTAGGTGGAGCTGGAGGGGCTGTGGATGAGGAAGGTGGAGTGGTTGAAGGAGCTCTTGGTGTTCTTTCCTTTAGCACAAGATCTACAGACACCTTCCATTTTTGCATTGACCTTTGGCAGACCTTCCACAAGATTTTTCTTTAGCAATTTTCTCATGCCATCTATGCTGCAATGTCCTAGTCTTCTATGCCATAATTCAGTAGATTTATCCTTATTTGCCGCTAGACATACATTTTGATCCTTGAGTTGCTCAAGATAGAGCACATATAAGTTCTTTTCTCTATTTGCTTCAAAGATAACTGCTCCATCCTTCAATATGCTGCATTTTGATTCTTGAAACTGGATCTGATGGCCTCTGTCACACAGCTGGCTGATGCTGATGAGATTATGCTTCAACCCTTTGACAAGCAACACATCTTCAATAACTGCTTTTCCTTTATTGTTCACAGAGCCACTGCCTATCACTGTTCCCTTTCCATTATCACCATATGTGACGGTTCCTTCTTCAGCTTGAAGATGAGTGAATAGCTTCTGGTTTCCTGACATGTGCCTTGAGCACCCACTGTCCAAATACCATTTGGATCTTTGAGTGTTAACCTGAAATGAAACCATCAAGTTTTAGGTACCCAAATTCTTTTGGGTCCTGACGGGTTAGTATCATCAACTTTTCCTTTTATTATCCATTTCTTATGTCTTGTTGGACACGTGGTTTTTATGTGACCTAACTTATTGCAATGACTACAACAAGATGTTTTTGTTACTCTTTCAATATATTTGAAGTTAGCTTTATATGTTATGTCTTGTTCAGGTACAAATTTTGGAGTCGGGTATATTTTAGGATAAATTATAGTTTCTTCATTATCTGGAGGTATATATCCTAATCCGTTTTTGTTTTTACCTGATCTTCTAGCACATTTTAATATTAGTGAGTTTTTGCCATTTGTAAATTTTTCTAATGTGCTAGATAACTTTATATTTTCTTCTGTTAGGGTTTTAATTTCAATTTTTAATTCGTCTGAGCTTGCTTGTTTTTCAAGTTTAGTGATTTGTTTATTTTTATCTTTTAAATCTTCACATAATAATTCATTTCTTCTTTTAAGTTCAGTTATTTATTTTTCTAATTCTTCATTTTCTGTTTTCAGATCTGAGTTAGTGTTTTCTAAATAATCACTGTTTTTCTTACTAGCTTTTAACAGTTTAGTTACTTCTTTATATTTATCATATAATTCATTAAATGCTTCCTCTAAATCATCTGAATCAGAATCATTGCATGAATCAAAAGAGGAGTCAAAAGTTACCTTATCTTCGGTGTTTGCCATAAAAGCCAAGTTGGCTTCTTCTTCATCGCTGCAGGAGCTTGACTCACTGTCTGAGTCGCTACTGTTTTCCCATGCTGCTGCCATCGCCTTCTTCTAGTATTTTCTGAACTTCTTGGAGCTTTCTTTCTTCCTGAACTCCCGCTTCTTGAATTTTGGACACTCAGCTTTGATGTGTCCTGGTTTTTTGCATTCATAGCAGACACTACAAGAAAAAGCGCATATAGAGACCGATTTAGAGACCGAAATTTTTGCTCCCTATTCGGTCCCAAAATAGGGACCGAATAGAGACTGAAAATTTCAGTCCCAAATATAGAGACCGAATAATTTCGGTCCCTATTCAGTCCCTGAATAGGGACGAATAGGGACCGAAATATTCGGTCCTAAATATAGAGACCGAATTATTTCGGTCCCCATTCGGTCTCAGGGACCGAATAGGGACCGAAATTATTGGTCCAAATATAGAGACCGAATAATTTCGGTCCCTATACAGTATAGGGACCGAAATTATTCGGTCTCTATATTTGGGACCGAATAATTTCGGTCCCTATTCGGTCCCTAAATAGGGCAATCATTCTCTCCATATTTGGGACTGAATTAATTCGTTCCCTAAATAGGGACTGAATTTTTCGGCCTCCATATTTTGAGATTGATTAAATTCAGTCACAATTCGATGACCCTAAATTGTGATCGAATAGTAAATCAGTCTCTATTTTACAGACCGAATGATGACTGATTTTATTTCAGTCACAAATTCTCAATAACGTGAGAAAGATTTGTGACCGATTTTGTGACGTCTCAAATTAATACCAGGTATAGCCGCTAGCATATTTGCAGCAGAAAATCATTTAAAGATTTATATTGTTTCATGTTGGCACCATTTCTGCACATATGTACACTGACAAGATGTCACTGGATTTTGGTAATAAAATTTAGTTCGAAATTACCATAATTATTAGAAAAATATGTTTATACCAAAAATGTGGATATTGAGAATTTTTGATGCACGGTTAATGAGGTAAATATGATTTATCTACTTTTAGGACAATTTATACTTGATAAATATTTTTTCAGGAAAATTTTAAATAAAAATTACCATAAACTTGTTTGCGTAAGATTTAACCTGCATCTAAATGTGAACATGTGTAAGTAGTGGTAGGTATGTGTAAAAGTGTATATATTTATTAGTATATATATATATATATATATTTTTTTTTATATGTGTGTTTGTGTGTGTGTGTTAATAAAAAAAAAGATAAAATAATGTCAAAAAGATTATTAGGTATACTTACGTGTTTTAGCTAATACTCAGTCTTAGCTAGGCAAGTGTTCTTGTGAATTGAAGGATTCTTATTCTTCTTCTTTTCTTCTGACTGTGTTTTGGAAATAGTACTAGTAGTGTCAACACATCTATCCAGTAGTGTTGACCTATCTATCTAGTAGTGTCAGTTAACACTATCTATCCAGTAGTGTCAACACTATCTATGCAGTACTAGTGTTGACCTATCCGTACTCATGTGTCAACACTATCATGTGTCAACACTATCTATCCAGTAGTACTGTCACCATTATCTATCCAGTAGTGTTGACCGATTTATCCCTTATAGCGTCGACCTATCCCTTCATAGTATCGACCAATACCTTGTAGAGAGTTGACACTTTCCTTCAGAGTGTCAACACTCTCTGCTATTCAGGTTGACACACTCTGTTAATTTTCAAATCAACTTATAACTCATGTCTCCAGTGACTTAATTAGGTCGACACACCCATATTCTAGGTCGAATAAAAAGCTCTTTTTTTTCTTCCAGAATATGGAGAACAATATGGACCTTTCACAAAATTTTAAATAATTAATCTGAATTCTCAGGTCTACACACACAACGAACTCACACTTTAATCGTCTGTGTTGTTATCTATCGAAATTAGGGCTGTAAATGTGTAACACCTTGATTTTGTTTATAAAAATACTTGGTCATTTGTGTATAATACATGATGACGTTCCAATTAGTTCGAATATTACGCACACCTCCATTACTAAAATAAAGCTCGGTAATAAACACACAAGAGGCCCATAAATTAATAACCTAAATAAGTAAAATTATGTTGATGGAAAAGGATTAAAATAGAATTATATTATATTAAAGAAATATATGGAATTTATATATATCAATTATGGCACAATGATTACGTAAGGTAATCACTGTTCATCCTGCGTAACTTGGGTTACGTAAGAACTGTATTACGTGTTTAACCCAGGTGAAATCCTTTCGAAGATTTCATCGCCATCGTTCGTTGCAATCTCGCATGCGGATAAACCCCACCTTTAAACCCCGCCAATGATCCTTATCTTATCCTTCCGCACATGCTGCTGCTGCTATGCTTTGCTACTCCTACAACTGCTCTACTGTTACTACTGCTTTACTGCTGCTACTGCTTTGCTGTTGGTGATGCTATGCTTAGGACTGTTCATTTCTCGGTCCAACCCGATAAACCGAATCGAACCGAACCGAACCGTTCGGTTCGGTTCTGTTCAACTAACTAAAGTAAATTGAGTCGAACCGATTGAACCGAAACAACCCTAAAAAGCCCTAATCTGGTCACGCAGCCCTTCTCCCTCCCGGCCTCAGTTCGGCCTCTCCTCTTTCTTTGCTACACAGCGGAGTGTCGGAGCCCCTGCTCTTCGGCCTCTCCCATCGCCCCGAGCACGAGCAGTCGAGCCTCCTCGGCCAAGGTGGTCGTCGCCGTCCGTGCAACATTCTTGGACAACGTCGTCTTCTTCTTCGTCAGTGTCTTCGACATCTTCTAAAACCAGCAGAGACTTTCGCCAGCTTTCTTGGCTAAGAAGACCAGACGTGTTGGTGCTGCAGGTGAGAGATCCCCATTCTATCGATTTTGAGTGGAGCATCGAGAATGCCCGAGCCATTGGCCTTTTTATTTCTATCGATTTTGAGTGGAAATCTGTTGTACTCCTGACATCCCGAACTTTCTCATGCCCCTTTCAAAAAAGCACACACACATCACTGGCGGCAAGATTTAAGCGGACAAGCCAGGAGTCCCATTTGGGTTGAAACCAGGTTTCAACTCCCCAATATAATATAAAATTTTGTGTTTTCCACCCAATCTTATATATCGCACGTCTCGCGTCAGATAGAAGCCACATGTTATTAGTTAGTTGTAGTTGTCTTATTATCTTATTTGTTAATTTGGATGAATTTGAGTTTATTAAATATATGGTTTTTTTTTCCAGAACTTTCAGGTGTTACATCAGTGCATCTAGTTGTTGATATTGCATAAGTTTTAGTAGTAAGTATTTCTTGTCATTATGTAGAGACGGAATAGCGACGGAAAGTTTAGTTGTCGCTAATCCGTCGCTAATACACTGTTATCCCGCCAAATCTATTTCCCCTTCCCCCCCTGCGCCCTTCCGTCGAAACCCCCCAATTCCCCTTTCTCCTCCCCCGCCCGCCCTTCCGTCGAAACCCTCCTTTTCTTCCGTCGGAGCTGTCGACCGTCGTCGCTCGCCAGTAGCCGACTGTCGTCGTCCGCCAGTCGCCGGCCGTCGTCGCCATCCCCTTCGCCATCCACAGTAAATCTCTCTCTCTCTCTCTCAACCCCCCTCACCCAGTCGCCGTCCTCCCCTCCATCGGCCTGTCCCCCCTCCCTCTACACCTTGCAACGCCCCCCCCCCTCTCTCTCTCGTGCGCTAGCATCCCCTCCACCGGCCTGTGCCCTCCTCCCTCTACACCTTGCAATGCCCCCCCTCTCTCTCTCGTGCGCTAGCATCCCTTCCCCTCACACAGTCACCCTCCTCCCCTCCGCCGGTGTGTGCACCACCTCCTCCCTTCAACCCTCTCTCTCTCTCTCCCCTCGCCAGCAGTCCCTCACCCCGTCGCCGTCCTCCCCACCGCCGGCATGTGCACCCCCTCCTCTACACCCTTCAACCCTCTCTCTCTCTCTCTCCCCCTCGCCAGCACTCCCTCACCCTGTCGCCGGCCTCCCCTCCGCCGGCCTTTGCCCCCTCCCTTTGCGCCCTGCAAGTCTGCAATAACCCCCCCTCCCTCCGCCGACATGTGCCCCCCCTTCCCTCTGCCCCTGCAACCCCCATGGCAGCCCACCTCCGCCGCTTGTGCCCCCACCCGACCTATGCTTTCTTGCCCAACTCCGGATTTAGTAGTTTTCTTTGCTTACATTTCTTTCTTTTGGACTTCTTTCTTAGGTTTTTCTTCAGATTCAAAGTCACGAGGTCGCCCTAGCTAAGCTCAACTGCCTCCCATCTAACCAGGTGAACTTGGGTATTTTTAAACTTTGTTACTTACTGGCAGTCATGAGTCGAATCCAACCCATTTTAGATGTAGCATTTGGATGAGCCGGATGTGTTTTGCTTTAAAGAGATGCATACTGAGATGGCAGATACACAGTCATGTGATCGATCTATATGGAGATAATCAAGATATGATGATAAGTTTCAATTTTTAATTAAAAAAATAAATTCTCTCATATCCTTTCATCTTATTATAAGTGAATCACATGAGTATATTCGCCATCTCAGTATGGATAAATTGCATCCATTTTGAAGAGGATTTCTCAATTTGCATAAAGCATACATTATAGGATACTATTTTGCACGAGAATGGGAGAGTTTCGATGTTCTGCCCATTTAATTTTTTTATGTCATGAGTTTTTAAAGCACAGATTTAGAATTTTTAGTAAATCTAAATATAGTTTTGATGTGCATGTCAACATTTTATATGCAAGAACTGGCTATTTATATAGTTTGTATACTTCTGTTTTTCTTTTTTTTTTTAGGATTTTCAGATGTGTTATTACATTTCTTCCAGCTTTACTTTTGTTTTAGTTTTTTTTTTAATATCATAAGATAGAAAATATGTAACATAACAGAAAACTCTAGGAAAACATTGTTGTTTGTTGTGCATGGCACTCGGTATAAGTATACAAGGGATTGATCCTTGAGCGAGCACTCATGGAGTTTGTTTGATCCTTGAGCTTGAGCATTCACAAGGTCCAAACTGAAAGCTGCAGCTAGATTATGAATAGTTGCATTCCACTTATAGGGCATTCCGTGTTTTTGTTAAAAGAAACAGTTTTATAAAGGTTACACACCAAACTACTATACAAGGGATTGATCCTTGAGCGAGCACTCATGGAGTTTGTTTGATCCTTGAGCTTGAGCATTCATCGAGTTTGAGACTGAACAGGAGGCCAGCCTAGACATTTATCTGTGATTTGTTGACAAACACAAAACATATTTACTGCAAGAATTCTTCTCAGGACTGTCCAGAAATCTTTTGAAACTTGGATATTTAGCATGTTGCAAACATGGGGTTTTTACAACAGGACAATCCCACCATATTCCTCCCAGTTCATATGAAGAGACCATAACTAGAAGGCAATTTCTCATTATAGGGCCATTTAGGCATCTTATATCTTCCTTTGGTTTTAAGGCTGTGTCAGTGGGGGTGGAAATCCCAAAAAATTGAACATGTTCCCAACCTCACTCCATTAGAATTCCAAATTTAGTTTCTGAGTATGAGTGGTTAGTGGAGTGATCCATGGGATCCATTTACCCCTCGGTGGTTAGGCTGATACCATTTCTTTAGCTGATACCATTTCTTTAGGTGGCAGTGGCACTGAGGATATTACTGGCAAAGATTAGCTGCACATTGTTCTCCCAGAATTATAAGATAATTTGGCATGGCCTCAGTGAGGAATACAAATAGAGATGTGGTTATTGGCAGTGTCCAGCTGCATATCCCTAAGGATGACAACTTGGGATGGGCACTTGGCAGCACATGGCAGTAGAAATCTCTTCTGTTTGTAAGGTTATAAACCTACTACCAGTTCTAGCTGGCCAGCACCTAGACAACTGCATAAGATACATAGGCATCTGATAATGAAGAAAAATAAAAAACAGCCTATTGTACTGGTCACACAGATAAAACTGCAGAATCTCTACATCCAGATCTATTAGTTTCATGGTCCGAGGATGAACTAATTAAGAATGCAATTTTTTTATATAAAAACTGAGGCAGTTCCATAGACTATGGGCCAGTCTTAGCGAGGGAAATCAGTGTCAGAAGAAAAGGGTCACCAGCAAAGAAATAAAAAGAATTCTAGGAAATCATTTTGTAGTGATGCTTGAAGTCTAGTTTCTTTCATCATGCGTAGTCTTCTTTTTATTTATATTCATGCTACCTGTTGTTTATATGGTGAAGACCCAATTGGATTACCTTTATTTATCACGAATAAAATTGGTCATATACTTCACTTCATTACAAAAAAAAGGATAGGCTTGCAGAAAAAAGGGAGGAGTAAATATCTAATTTAATATTTAAGGATCTCTATAGGATCAAATTAATCTAGTGTGAACCTTGTTACACGCAAAACTCATGTAAAAAAGTACGCAAAGCAGTTTCTTAGGTAGTGTATCTTGACACAGTACAAAACCCTATTACATGGATCATCCTGAATCATTTCCAAGATCTCTAGAGATAACAGTTCTGCTTGTTTAAATACAATACTGCTTCTAACAATCCATCTCTTCCATCACAGAACCTGGCATAGAATACAGATCAACCTTTTTCTAGGGCAACCACCACTTCTTAAGCAACCCAACCATAACCAACGCTAATCTCGGGAACTATTCCAGCAATTGAATTATTGAATAACTTCCTGCCACGTGTTAAAAAGTTTGAAAGCAAAGAAAAATGATCCCTGGTCTCTTTCTATAACGATAACATTGCATCCAGTAACCAATAATCATCTTATATGGATTATCCTTATCTTTAATCAAGCCAAATAGTTAGAAAATACATCTTATTTTTGCTGATGTCTTCATTAAAGGACCAGGAAAAAAAAAAGATCCCCATCCTGCTCACCTGTCACTGGAGCATATTGATATCACACACCATGAACTCCACAGTCCATATACTTAATCATCATGTTTTGTTGATCTATCAACCCAGAACCTTGTTCCTTGCCATCTCCAGCACTAACCATGAAAACAATCTTTAAACTCATCAGAGCTACCTTTAAGATGCGATCAAAATGAAAGATATTCCTGAGCTCATGGCTAGAAGCCACATTCCGCTTGTCCCTCATAATACTTCACCACATCTGTCTCTAAGATACAGTGCCCATTCTGGATATACTTAACCAGAAGGGCCTCAACAGAGCAGCTTATGTGTTTAATAACCAAATCCTTCTTCCTTCCTAACACCAAAATCATTTCCTCCTTTATTCAGCACAGAAGATCCCAATTCAGAACATGCAAATCCTGGTGGAAATCTTTTTCCTTCACCATAGAGAATTATAATACATTTCTTGTTCACTCTATTTTTCCAAAAATTAAGCTGAGAGAGAAATCATGCATTTATGCAGACTAAGCAACAAAGCATCAGGAGCTGAGTACTTTTGCAGTGGGAGAGACAGTGGATTCTCAGAGGTGATAGGGCTCTGTGGTGGCTCATCCTTCATGCCAGCCTGTGGATGTTATGCGGGGGGGAAGGAATAGTAGGATCTTCAGAAGGGTATCGAGAGATGGGGTGGGTGTTTTCCATGCTATTTGTGATATAGTTAAGGAATGGACAGGTAGTTGGCGGATTGGATGTTTCCACACGACCTTAGTGTGGTACTCAATTGTATCGGGGCGGGTACTATTTTTTGCAGTATATCGACTACATTTGTACATTCTTTTCTTTAATACAATTGTGGTACTATCCACTAAAAAAAGGCAACAAAGCATCAAGAGGGCAACTCTGCCACCACCTTTGCTCAAGCATCAAGGATTCCACATAGCTAAGATCTCTCAATTTCTTGTCTCGTGGTTCCCAATCATGTCATTTAAGTAACAAGGCTCAACAAGTCAATAATTCACAAGAAAAGACTTAGTTCTACATCCCAAAGTTCAAGCAAGTACCATCAGTGTGATATAGTGATGTTGAGAAATCTATCTTCAAACACACAATCATCTAGAAGACTGTAAGAGAAATGATGGTCTTGGGTCATGTTTAGTGGGCCATCACACAACCCGATGTTAGAATTGTCAACCTCAACCTGTTGTCTATGATTATTGAAGGTCTCTGTTCCTCTAATTTCCACGGATAAATTATCTATCAAAATCCAATAAATGGGAGAAGTTGGGGTGGATAAGTAGGGTAAAGGAAGAGTAGGGAAAAGAGAGGAGGATGAAGAGGAGAGAGGCGGAGAAGGAGATGGATGTGCACACAGAAAGAGGTGGATAGATAGATAGATATATATATAGAGAGAGAGAGCTCAAAAGCACAGAGAGGATCATGCACACATGTACACAGAGAGGAAAATATCTCCTCATCGTCAATATTTCTTTATCTTCAAGATCTCATCTTCAAGCATACATGCAATCTTTTGTGCATGCATGAACTTTTGCATTATTCTTATACATGTGTTTATGTAACCACATTTAATGGCTAAATGTATAAAATCTAAAGTTTCTCCTGACAAATACAAAGATTATCATGGTAAATAGCCAGTATCCCAAGTTTCCCTGCGGTAACTTCAAGATCTCCTCTTTGTCATTCTGAATGAGTTAAAATCTTATATGGCATTCCTTGGATCAACAGGAACTTGATCCAACCAGAAACTGACTCCATTCACTCACTATTTACCCAGCCTACCTAGATACTTCCTCAAATAGCTTGACCTTTGACCATATCTAAAACATCTCTATTGAGTTAAACCAAAAAGTATACATCATATAACCAACTAAATCTAGACTCTAGATGGATTATGGTTATGAAAAACCTCAACAACCAAATGATGAGTCATCAAGATCGGTAAAACAAGGGTGCATCTAGAAGGAATGCATCTGCATCCTTTTAGTAGGCATTTACAATTGTTTGTTTGTAGGTTGTTGTTTTTATATTTCAGTTCTAGTGGTTGTGTTAGAAGAGGAACCTCTCCTCACCAGAATTGTACTACCTCTATTTATCTTGAATAAAATTGGTGGCATAGTCTGAAGGGTTGCGGAATTCCCAATATGGTAATCTAGAAGGGGGGTTGAATAGATTACTGCCTCTTAAAAACTATTATCACGTTCTTTTTCTTAAAGCACAGATTATCAAGACAGTATCAAGATCTAAACTATGTGTAGATGATGTAGAAACCTATCTAGTGTGTGAATATGCAACGTGTCTATCAAACATCTATCGTAGAAATGATCAAACCACGAGACACGCAGATTTACGTGGTTCGGAGTACACAACAGTGTATCCTACGTCCACGGCACACACACACACACAGAGTAAACTGCTTATGAGCGAGTTCAGTGACTACAACTCACACACACACGTGTTTTCTAATGTGCACCCACGATCAGAACAACACACACACGTGATCTCAAGCACAAGAGACGCTTGAATCACACAAACACACACACAGTTGATGAGAATTATGAAACAGGAAGAGTTCAGAGTGTAGGAGTAAATCCTAATGTGGAACTCTTCTGAGAACGCCTGGATGGAGTTCAAACTTCGACTTGAGTGCTCTGGACTGATGGAGAAGGTTGAATCCACGACGATCTATCTTCAGTACTGCAGGATCAACTGATCTTTCGGTCTCTGCACTGCAGACTTGAAGCAGAGCAGCAGCAACTTCTTTTCTCTTGGACTTGGCTTTAGGGTTTTTGGTTGTGGCTGCTTCTGTACGAGATTCTCTTCAAAAGGATGCTTATATAGTTGTGTTTTCATGTGGAGAGTCGTGGGACTTGAAAACACAATCTTGGATATGAAGGAAGGTTTCCGTATTTGAAGATCCTCTGCGTCTGTCGACAGGTTCTGAGTATCTGTCGACAGATTGCAACAGATTTGCAACAGACAGACTTCAGGTTGCTCTGGTCTGTGGCATCTGTCGACAGGCGATATCCATCTGTCGACAGGCAGAGACAGTTTTGCCAAAACACAGAACTCTGGCATTTCTGTCTGCGACATCTGTCGACAGGTCTCTGAGAATCTGTCGACAGGTGCTCTCAGTACTCTTTAGTCTGATCACAACTGCGGCATCTGTCGACATATGCCTTTGGGTCTGTCGACAGGTACATGTATACTCTGTGATTGTGATCATTTTCTCATTATTTGAGAAGGCTTGGTTATATGCATTTGTACCTGCATGATAAAACATGTATAGTTAGGTATAATGTAGACATAGATAACCAAATAGTGTATCATCTTAATTGACATGTATGAAACCTCAATTCAACTCATTCATCATTAAAAACATTGTTTGACTTTCATTTATCACTTAGAGTGTGAATTCACTTAGTTTCCAGAATATGAACCCAACATAGTCCACTTACTTTCAGAACAGAACAAATTGGAATGACTAGACTACTTATACTACTAGCTGATTTGTGATACATTCATGTCAGCCTCCTATAAGCCTATGAGGTAATGCTATAAATTTTCTATGCAGATTCTTCAGAAGAACAAACTTTTAACATGTTTAATCACTGTAACTGTTGATAAATTTTGGTGTTGAATATTACTCTTATCTTGTAAGTGCATGAATGATTGTTGTTGTACTACTGTTTCCACTTTTATAGATGTCTAGAATTTTTCCTTATATGTAAATAATTTTATCTTTTAGCTAGGCTGATCCAAGATTAGCCAATCAGGCTGATCTGATCCAGATTGGGTGGCCATGGCTGATCATGACCCCCAGTATGACTCAACAATCAATGGCAGTTTGCAATCTCCCTAATGGGGATAAGCTCAAGGTTTCTTTGCATTGGCCATGGCTGACCTTGACCCCTTGTATCACTCAACAATCAAGTCTCTTATTGCCCATGTGAGCACTTTGGCAAACATGAATGAGGGGTTCAAGAACACTGCCATGCATGTAATGACAAACAGCAGAGATAACAGCCAGAGATGTGAACATCTTACCAATCAAATAAATGCCAAGTGAAACCAGCCAAGTAACCAACATCAGAAACAGTAACATTAGGGGGGGGATTGAGAAAGAAAAGGTGGCAAACATTGTCAATGGCAAAAAAAACAAAAAACTGTGATGTACTGTACATTTCCACTACGTGAAAGTTCCACGTTTTGTACAAGTGATATTCCTATGTACATGTATGCATGTATAGAAGAATATGAACAATAATAAGTCCTTCGGGCAAACAATGAAAAGTAATGCTGTAATATGCAGAGTTGACTATCTCACATGAGAATAATAAGAAAGGAAAACAGGGTCGGGGACAATCAGAGGTAACTTATCTACCACCCAATTCTATCATCTCCTCCTGCAAATGTCTTTTTGGTTCTTTCTTGGCCACGAGGGTAACCACTGTGTTCTTCTCTTCTTGAAGAACCATATCCAGGCCGCTCATGGAAAGACAATTTCATGGTTTCTGGAAGTTTTTCGCCAGCAATGGGATCATCTCCTCCTGCATCCATCAAGCCCATCACAATCTCCACCTTTCTCAGGTCTTGAAAAAATAATGATGCACTTGATTAATCTCACATACCCTGTCTACATTATTATTCATCCCTTTTATCTTTAAAGATTATAGTGTACTTTTCCCTTCCCAAATTGAACAAACCTTCAAAGTAGGCATGCATGTTCGAATCACAAACTAGAAAGAAAGAAGTTTATCATCCACAATCTTTTTTTCAAAGTGAGGTCTAACTTTCATCATGGAAGTAAAGGATATGGTAGAAAGGAGAAGATGCACTGTAATTCATATTTGAGAAAGAAAACAAAAGGTCATATTGGATTAAGAAACTGACAAGCCCCAAATTTGGTGCCCATGCAACATTCCTCACCCAGTTTGTGTGTATCTGAAGTGCAAGAAAACAGTCCATTTTTCAGCTAAAACACTGCACATTTATTCACTACAAAACCTTCAGATTTTGTGCTCATGGTGATGATACCCATAGATCACAATATTACAAGATGCAGATGTTTTTATAACATTCCTAAAAGTAGGTGCCATGAGATGTGCTTTTAGCAGGTGTTGCTTTTGGCTCCTCCTTCTGGATTCCCCTAATAAGCTCACAAACCTATCCACTAAAATATAGGAAATATAAAACAAAATAGAAACAACTAACTATGTTAACTTTTTTAGATATTCTTATTTATTAAAATTTAAATATTTAAAAACTTTCCGTGCATCGCACGGGCAAAGAACTAGTAATTCTCTGAAGGGCAGAGGACGGACTTTTGGATCATATATATGCAGCTCTTCCTTACAACACTCGTATACATGAAGGAATACTAGGGTAAAAAACAAAAAAACATGGCACTCAAACATGCCTCCTTTCTTTAATTCATTTACATGTATGTGTGAATTTAGTTTCTTATTGCACTTGTTTATCTGTATTCTACTTCTTACTTTAATGCAATTCATTTACATGTGTGTGTGAATTTAGTTTATTATTGCACTTGTTTATATGTATGATATTGTTTTTATTATGTGCTTGTATTATTTGTTGAAAATTTCGGGTGTGTCTACTCACTCCTCTCTGATATACCTTTATTGATTTAGAATATTTTCTTAACCACTTATTAGTAAGTGTTTAAGAAAATATCTTAATCAATAAATATTTTTGGTATATCGGAGAGGTGTGGGGAGATGCTGCCGAAATTTTCAGCAAATAATACAATCACATAGTAAATGCTCATCTGAGTGCGATCAAATATTCACAGATGGGTAAAAAGTGATAATCTAAATAATAAATCCTTCCTATTCATTTCGGTTGCGTCGAAGGATGTGTGATTTAGAATTTTAAAGTTATTTGTCTATTGATATTGTTTGGGCGTAGGACAGCAATGGCTTCAGACCGTTCATGGATGTATCGCAGAATAGTTGATCATGTGGTGTCCCAGGAGTTTAGGGTCGGAGTTGAGAATTTCGTTCAGTTTGCATTGGGGAATCCAAATGCAGAAGTAGACAGGCAAGGTGACATCTGATGTCCTTGTATGATTTGTAAAAATTTGAAGTGGAATTCCCCATGGGAAGTTCAACGCCATTTATACAGAAAAGGGTTTGTTGAAGGTTATATGAATTGGACATGTCATGGTGAGGATTTCTGGTTGCACGAGCCTAGTAATGTGGAAGGCACAAGTACGTACGTGGATATGGTTGTAGATGCTGCTGGTTCGGCATTCAGTGTACATGTGGATCCTGTATACGCTGAAGACGTGCCGAATAAGGGAGCCGAAAGATTCTATCAGTTACTTAAGGATGCTGATGAGCCATTGTGGGATGGTTGTCAAAAGCACACTCGGTTGTCAGCGGTGTCACAGTTGTTGAACTTGAAATCTGAATTTCATATTTCTGAGAATTGCTTTGATCGTCTCCTCCTCATCATCAAGAGCATGTTGATGAACAGTCCATCCCCATGTACTTTTAAATTAATTACATGCTTATTTTGGTGATAATCAAAACACTGTCAAAAGTTTTTCTAACTATGTTTTATTTAGCCTTAAGCACAGGAAATACCCAAAGAAAGTCAAGCATTTGTGGTAAGTACTTACATACATTGTTTTCAGAAGAGCTATAACGATTCCTTCATTAACTGTAACGATTTCCTCACAAGCTGTAACGTTTTACTTGAAAGATTGAATAACCTTGCTGTATCAAACAAGTCGATGTTATAACGACTCTGTAAGTTATCGTAACGACTTCTTCAGAAGTTATAACGACTTGCTCATTATAACGATTCTGTAAGTCATCGTAACGATTTCTTTAGAAAAGTTATAACGACTTGCTCGTCATAACGATTCTGTAAGTCATTGTAACGATTTCTTTAGAAAGTTATAACGACTTGCTCGTCATAACGATTCTGTAAGTCATCGTAACGATTTCTTTAGAAAAGTTATAACGACTTGCTCGTCATAACGATTTCTTTAGAAAGTTATAACGACTTGCTCGTCATAACGATTCTGTAAGTCATCGTAACGATTTCTTTAGAAAGTTATAACGACTTGCTCGTCATAACGATTCTGTAAGTCATCGTAACGATTTCTTTAGAAAGTTATAACGACTTGCTCGTCATAACGATTCTGTAAGTCATCGTAACGATTTCTTTAGAAAGTTATAACGACTTACTCGTCATAACGATTCTGTAAGTCATCGTAACGATTTCTTTAGGAAGTTATAACGACTTGCATCTCATAACGACTTCTTAAGTGTTTCACAACGATTTCTTCAAAACACATCGACTTGCATCTCATAACGATTTGATAAGTGTTTCATATCGATTTCTTCAGAATCAGAATGACTTGCCATGTTTCATAACGATTTCTTATATCATCTGTTATAGAACGACTTGGTTGTGGTAACGATTTCATAAGTTATCATAACGACTTCTTCTGAGTCTACAACAACTTGATCATAACGATTCTATCAGACTTTCATAACGATTGCATAAGTCATGTTTCCATTAATTAATTGTTTTCCTTGATTTAAGATACATTGAATAGTCAAAGTCGCATCACGTCTGTTTGACTGCCATGCATTTAATAAAGACTGAACGTATCTCTGCACGGATACAGAACATATCTTCCATTCTCGTGTATCCTCTGCATGCATCTTCTAGAACGATAAACTGTCACTACTATATTTGTGTCTATCTGCTCTAACGTTGATTGACATCTGGAGATAGTATAGCTGTCTACCATTAAAGCTCAACCTTGCAGAACCTTAAGGATATACTATCCTACAACATCTGACACAGAAAGAACTACAAGCCAACTAAGAAGATCTCATCACTTTGCGTGCTCCAAAGAACAAAAGACTGTCGACAGGAAGTTTCCACAGATCCTTCAGTCTAACGTACACCAAAGCTGTGAGACAACGGTCATCTCTTCGTCCTCATTCAAATTAGAGATACAAATACAAGACAAAGTTCTGAAGACAGAAAAACTATCTAAGAAGGAAGCATTATTGATATTCAAGAGAGCCTAGAACTCTGCCGCTTTCAAGTCTTCAGATAATCTCTAGAGCCAGAAATTCATTCCTTTCCATCTTGGCTCTTAGCTCCTTGTGCTGTGAGAAGAAAAATTAAGGAAGAGCTAGATTAGTTCTGAGAGAGAGCACACTGTGTAGATCTTCGTCTCTCAGTGCTTGTAGCTTCAGATTGAGTTTTTTAAAAGCTTGATCTAGGGGCTAGTCATTCCTTTCAAGACTTTCTTGTGTTTTTCCCTTCGTGTGTGAAGGAAGACCTGGTGGTTTCCAGGGTGGTGTTTTTCCCTTCGGGAGTGAAGGAAGACCTGGTGGTACCAGGGTGTTGTGTTCCCTTCAGGAGTGAAGGAAGACCAGCTGAGCTGGGTGGTTGTTTTTGTCCATAGGGGGACTGTACCCTAGTTAATGAAATCCTGAGGGTTGCTCAGGGACTGGACGTAGGACTCCTAAGGAGAGGAGATCTGAACCAGGATAAATCTGTGTGTTGTGTGATTGTCTTCATTGTGTGATTGTTGTTTTTACTAACCACTACTAATCTCTTTCAAGAACTCTTTATGTTTGTTTGAGTTCAGGTTTTTATCTGATAAATTTAATTTAAAGACCCATTCACCCCCCCTCTGGGTTAGCCAACCGGCATAGCTTTAGAATTTTTGCAAAATTATGTCATTAAACCCTATTGTTATATTTAAATACTTTGTTATATTATAGACTTAAATGTATTAAATAATTTTCGTGTTCATATGGTGATGATCTTGCAGGGGGGAGGGGGGAATCGTGCAGGGGGGAGGGGGGCCGGGTGGGAAGGGGAGGGGGGTCGGGTGCAGGTGGGGGGGGGGGTGGAAAGGGGAGGGGGGCCGCGTGCAGGTGGGGGGGTGGGAAGGGGAGGGGGTCGGGTGGGTGGGGGGGGCATCGTGCAGGGGGGAGGGGGGCCGGGTGGGAAGGGGAGGGGGGCCGGGTGCAGGGGGGGGGGGGTGGAAAGGGGAGGGGGGCTGTGTGCAGGTGGGGGGTGGGAAGGGGAGGGGGGTCGAGTGGGGGGGGGGGGAGGGGGGCATCGTGCAGGGGGGAGGGGGGGCGGGTGGGAAGGGGAGGGGGGCCGGGTGCAGGGGGGGGGGGGTGGAAAGGGGAGGGGTGCCGCGTGCAGGTGGGGGGTGGAAAGGGCAGGGGGGTCGGGTGGGGGGGGAGGGGGGCCGGGTGGGAAGGGGAGGGGGGCCGCGTGCAGGGGCCGGGTGGGGGGGGGAGGGGGGCCAGAGGAAGGTGGCGGGGGTGGGGAGAGAGAGGGAGGTGGAACTCACCGGGAGAGGGGCGGCCAGTGGCGAGCGGCGTCGGCGACCGGCGGCGGTGAGGGCGCAGCGACGACCGGCGTCGACGACCGGCGGAGAGAGAGAGAGAGAGAGAGAGAGAGAGAGAGAGAGAGAGAGAGAGAGAGAGAGAGAGAGAGCGGGAGAGGAAAAGGGGGTGGGGGTTTCGCGGGAGGAAGTAAAGCTGTTTTACCAATGACAATTGTCCGTCGGAATATCCGTCGGTATACCCACGGATATTTTCTACAGACAATTGTCCATCGGAAGTTCCGACGGATGTTTCGACGGATATTTTTAGTCGGCATATACGTCGGAATTACCGACGGAAAACAATCCGTCGGAAATATCCGTCGGTAATCCCGCAAATTCTTGTGGTGTTTCTACGTATGCTGTAATAGTGTAGGTGTATCTGTAGTGCTCGAACTGTAAGACTGTAGTGCTCAAACTGTAACCTGGTAGCATGTATCCTATAATGAAAATAGGTAAATACTGTAACAGGTTTCTACGTATACTGTAATAGTGTAGGTGTAGCTGTAGTGCTCGAACTGTAAGACTGTAGTGCTCAAACTGTAACCTACTAGCATGTATACTATAATGAAAATAGGTAAATACTATAACAGGTTTCTACGTATACTGTAATAGTGTAGATGTAGCTGTAGTGCTGGAACTGTAAGACTGTAGTGCTCAATCTGTAAGACTATAGTGCTCAAACTGTAAGACTATAGTGCTCGAACTGTAACCTGGTAGCATGTATCCTATAATGAAAATAGGTAAATACTGTAACAAGTTTCTACGTATACTGTAATAGTGTAGGTGTAGCTGTAGTGCTCGAACTGTAAGACTGTAGTGCTCAAACTGTAACATGATATTATCTATACTATAATGACAGTAACTAAATACTGTATGTGTAGACAGTGTTCTTAAGTAAATGTACAAGTATCATTACAGTGGCTAGGAAATTGTACGTGCGGCAGTTCTTCTCCTTCACTTATATATGTTCTAAACATTCTTGTAACGTCGCGCGTTTTCCGAATCCCCGTGGATCCAGGTTTAGCGGGTTTGGTGGCCAATGTGAGGCCCATTAGTGTTGTGTGTTTCTTACTAGATCCTTACCGGGTTTGGTTTGGGTCCGTGTTGGTGTTCAGCTTGTTGGATGCAGTGTGTTGGCGTCCATCGATGAGGACGTCGATTGTTGAACTTGGCGTCAAGCTTTGTGGACGTCTAGTTGTGGCGGTCTGGTTAAACGGCCCAAGGGTTGACGTTAACCTGACATGCCTGTGTTTTTATGGCAGACCCGAGCTCTGTTCTTTCTCCTCCTTCTCCCTTCCTCTTCCCCCACCTTCACCCTTGAGCTTCTTCGCGAGTTCTGACGGTCGGCGGGAGCTCGTGGGAAGGCCGTGGTGCACGTGGTAGCGGCAGATCGGGCGGAGAATGAAAGATTGGAGCGCGGTGTTCGTGGGACGTTTCTCGGGTTTCGGCGTGATTCGAGGTTCTTCGGGAGTTTAATTGCGTTTCTGAGGTAGGGGTCGAGCCCTGTTAGCTTATTAGAAACATTAAAACACGACTTAATCACTAGAACCAGCATTTTTATTGTATTTTCGGATTAAGTTGCACCATGTGGGATTAATGGGTGGTTTGAGTAATTTAGTGAATGAAGCATGTTGTAATGGGTTGTTTCGGGTTCTGGTATGTTTAAGGAACCGCTTTTATATGTTTTTCTGTAATTTAAACGGTTGGATAACCTGTAGAGCTGGATTAGGGTTTCTGTAGGGTTCAAGGCCAGAGAACTTGGCGTCAAGATCTCTTGTCGCCAAGCTCACCAGCCGGGATATAGACGGCTAGATCGCTTGCCGTTTACTTCTTATAAGCGGCAGTCGATGTTGCCGCCAACTTGTGCATGTATCCATGCAGTGTGGTTTACGTAGCTTTTTTTATTATGAATATTACGTGTTTGTGTGTGCATGGCGATGATCGGTGTGAGCCAGTGCACTTGTTATGCTCTTGGAGCATACTGCTCATGTAATGGGCAAGTTTTACATGAATGATGCGTGATGTACGTAATCGCTTTACGTGGTATGTGTGGTGCGTTGGCACCCGTGGCACTCTTGGAGTGCGTTGTCCATGTGTTGGGCATGTGGTTTACGTGGAAGACGTGTGGTACACCATCCAGGGTGTAATATACACGTATTGTCTACGTGGTTTGAGTGTGTGTTTACTACACACTTTGTTGTAATGTAATTCTTATGATTTATTGTAGTAACTGGGCAGTGAGGTTCCTGTGTGAGCCTAGCCATGACTTTGTGGTGTTTGGGCAGTGAAGGTCCATACCAACCTAGCCCTGGTTCGTTGTTGCCTTTTTGAATAATATTATATTGATTTATGTGTTAAGTGGTGTGTGTGATGCCACGGAGGTTATGAGATGACCGATGGTAAGCAAGTTTGTGGTTCAGTTATGTGTTGGTGTGGGATAGCTTTGGGGTCACACGGTGACCGATGTTAAGCTAATCCTAACACTTGTATATTGTGAATTATAAGTAAAGGCTATATATGTAAGTATCGTGGTTTGTGCTAGCCGAGTGTGGTGGTCCGGCGCCTATTCCAGAATGCCTCTCTAGTCGGGTACCCCAGGTTCTTTGTGAGCCAGGCACGTGTGTTTGTTGTGCTCGGGGTTTTGTCCCGGTACTTGTGTTGTACCGTTGAGGTCTGTGTCGTCTTCCTGGACACCCTCACTCCTGAGTTTGAGTTGTACATCCGGCTGAGGGAAAGACGGCAGTGGGCAGCGACTTCCCAGAGTTTGTTCTTTTGTCGCTTGTACCGCGCTCGTAGTTGGGGGTACGGACACCAGTAGTTGACACTGGTCCCCAGCTAGTCCTGTTTTCCAGTGCCTCACTTTAGAGTGCTCCGGCCAGAGACTCTAGAGGTGCCAGGCATGGGCCTGCAGTTGTGTGTCTGCAGGTGTGGTGTTGGTTGGTCTCCACAGTTGTTTGACTTCTTCCTAGTGGAGCGGCAGTTGGACCTTTCGTCCGTGACTGCGAGGCTGAGAGGTAGTTCTTGTGTTGTGTTGTCCGGGTTGGATATTGGCCTGATCAGCCAGTAGTCCGTTCCCGTGTGGTGGCGTCGTTCCCTTTCGACTCGTGCTTTGCTACTTGTCGTGGTTCGTGTGTTTGTGACTCGTGGTCAAGGTTTGACCAGTTCGAGGTGTGCCCTAGTGTTGGCACAATTGTGGTTGAGTTGTAGTTTATGTGATTTGCCGGTTGAGGTTTTACTTGTAATATTCTGCTTAAATAAAGGTATAATATAATCGTGGTTCAGTGTGGTGTTTATCACCTACTTATACCCTTGTTCGGGTGTTTGTGTTGTGGTACCTCAGAGTAGCAGGTACCTACTTCCTTCGTGAGTTACTTTATAGTTTTGTGGTGGTACATTGTGTAACAACCTTTCCGGGTACTTGTGTGTTGTGGAGGTCTTGTGGTTTGACCTGCCACTTGTTGTATCCTAACTGTTTTAGGTAGATCTTTGTTTATAATTTATTGTGGATTAGTTTATGATTATTAATTATATTACCTTTGTGGGTAATTTGCCGATGAGGCTTATGGCCTAGGCATATTGTGGTTTAGTTAAGCTATGTTCCGTGGAGGCCGTGTGAGACCTTCCACTTGTTGAGTTTTACTCTTCTTGGATATGATTCCAATTATAGTTTTAGTGTGTTATGATTGGCTTCGTGGTAGCCAGTTCCGTTACCTTGTGTGTAGTTTCTGATGTAGTGTGGTTTGGAGTATAAAGGACCAACTCTTTGTTAGCGGTCCTGTTACTCAAGTGTTTGATGTTTGCCTGTAAAGCTTGTAGCCTGGGCAGTGACTTGCCTGTGTGGCTTATAGTTTAGGCAACCCGTTGTTGTAGCAGTGTGCCAGTGAGACTGTGGTTTAGGCACTTTAATAGTTGGGCTAACTAATGATATTATGTTAGTCCTGTGGTCCTACTTTTCTTCTGAGGACGTTATGTTTATTATCATAAGCATGTTTAATTGTTATTTATTGTATTGATGTGAGCATGAAATGGTTTGGCTATTGTTGTTGCCAGTGAGACCCATTGGGGTCGAGGTGTTTGTGGTTACAGTGTTGTTTTGGGTAGCCCTACTGAGCCAGTGACTTGTTGAGGCTCACTCCCTACAGTTCTTTTCAGGGCTTGCCGTGTGTTCGGCTTGCGGTGGAATTGTGACAGACTTATACCACCAGCAATTGTTTAGTAGTTAGTGTTGTGTGAGCTTGTGCTCCCTCGGGGTATGCCCCAGGTAGTTGTACTCTTTTAATTGGACATGTATTAATGTAATGGGACAGTTGTACAAATTTGTGAACAGATATGAGCACATGTACTTTCTTGTGTCTTATATTCTTGTGGTTTGTCTTTTTGTACTCTTACTGGACATGTGTGTGAGATATCCCTTGCGACACTTCGGTGCGTTCGCGGGAGGCGGATCTGGTTATGGAGCCTTAATGGGCATAAATACCCCGGTCCATCACAGTGGGTATCAGAGCAATGTCTAGTTAGAATATGAAAAGGCATTGAAAGTACAATGTCCCAATGCATGGATTAATGTCCACTGCTGGTAGTAAGTCTGCGGTTTTGTGTGATATAAAGTAGTTTTTACGTGAGCTTTTGGCATGTAAACCGTGTGTTTCTGTTTGTTAGATTGGCAGTTGTGAGCAGCTGTTGTGCCACAATGTGGACAATGGCATAAATTGTGTGGTTGTGTCCTGACACTAGTGCAGTTAAAGCAGTTAAAGTATAGTATTTAAAAGTTTTCAGTTGCAAAGATTAGAGAAGAAAGGTAAAGTAGTGCTTTGAGATATGTTAATAAAGTGCAAAGTTAGCAGAGACAAGTATAGAGTATTTTTGTGATAGATTAGTTTGGTTGTTAAAGATTTGCAGTTAAAGGAATTGAAAAGATTAACAAGTTTGGATATGGAATTCAGTAAGTAAGTTTTAATGAGATAGAAAGTTGGCAAGGACAGGTGTATGGTAACAAGGTGATAAGGATCAGGTCAGTGTGTGTGTGATAAGTTGTAGTTGAGAACCTCAGCAAATGTAATGTGGCATCAGAGATCTGAGTTAGATGATATTAAGAAACAATGTGTATAAGAATGTGATTAGTGTTATGAAGAGTTTGATATGATCAAGAAAGACAGATCAGCTTTAAAAGAGGTATCAGTACATAAAAGAACAGTGAATTATGGCAGATAGATTAAATATGCCCGAGATTAGAAATTGGAGGAAAAGTGTTGTTATGGATGATAATGGTAACTGGAAGTGTGATATGAAGATTTGTATAAATAAGTATAGAAATGATCAGTTGAATAAAGAAAGAGAGAAAATAAAGATTAATGTGCAATAAGGATTTGTGAAATTTGCACAAGAGAAATATTTAGTTGATGAATGGTAGATTATGAAAAGTTTTTCAGAAAGAATATTTAATGAAATAATTGAGGTATTTTGCAGAAAAGATATGGATTAAAGAAAGAAAGAATTTAGCAAATGATGAAGTGAATAAGATCAGATGAGTCAGGAAATGCCAGTTAGAGTTTGCATATTGGTGCAAAGAAATGATTTAATTGAGCAGAAAGGAATTGTTATTAAAATATTTCAGGGTTTAAATGCTGGAGCAGATTGATTAAGAATATTTGAAAAGTTTATGCCTCAGAATTATGGGAATTAACCAGAAAATGTCAGTAAAGCAGGAAAGATATATGAAAAGCACAATATGTCAATAATGGTCTGGCAGAACAGAAATTACAGTAATTTCTTCAGCATGAATTAATTGAATGTGATGGTTTGAGAAGCAGTTGAAGCCAGAAGAAAGTAATTGAAAGTAATAATATGAGCAGAAATTTTAGAATATTTTGCAAAAAAATGTTCAGTGTGATCAGAGTAGCGCAGCTGAAGCGGAAGCAAAGAAAGATTTAATATTTAGAGATTGTTCAAGTTTGCTTGAATAAAAAGAAAGTGTAAAGTTTGCGCAGTGGAATAAAGGAACAGAGTTTATTATGATTTTTTTTAATCAGAGATTGACTTTAAGCGGTATGAGCAGAATAATATGAAAGGACCGGAAATTCAAAGATGGTGAGTGGTTTTCTTTGAAGAGGTATCAGTTGTGAATATAAATGCAGATGAGGCAGGATAATAGTTGGCAGTGATAAATAGAAAAAGGAAATGGTACTGGAAAGTTTAATAATTTGGAAAGATTATGGTATGAAAGAATATTACAGTGTAAGATATTTGAGAAAGATAAAGCGGTCTCGAAAGAAATGATGCAAACACAGCCCAGAAATTGTGGAAGCAGGTTCAGTCCAAGGAGATAGAACATCATTGGCAAGGTAGGATCGCCTACGGTTGAAAGCTAAAGAAAGGCAATGGAATTGACAGAACAGAGTAAGTGTAAGATGAATTGAAAGGCTAAAGCAGAGAAAGAGTATCCTACTTGTTCTGTGTTTGACTTTATTTGTTTTTAGGTGATAATTTAGTTTATTATGATTTGTTTTATATGTCGAGGACGACATTTGTTTTTAGGTGATAATAATGTGACGTCGCGCGTTTTCCGGATCCCCGTGGATCCAGGTTTAGCGGGTTTGGTGGCCAATGTGAGGCCCATTAGCGTTGTGTGTTTCTTACTAGATCCTTACCGGGTTTGGTTTGGGTCCGTGTTGGTGTTCAGCTTGTTGGATGCAGTGTGTTGGCATCCATCGATGAGGACGTCGACTGTTGAACTTGGCGTCAAGCTTTGTGGACGTCTAGTTGTGGCGGTCTGGTTAAACGGCCCAAGGGTTGACGTTAACCTGACATGCCTGTGTTTTTATGGCAGACCCGAGCTCTGTTCTTTCTCCTCCTTCTCTCTTCCTCTTCCCCCACCTTCACCCTTGAGCTTCTTCGCGAGTTCTGACGGTCGGCGGGAGCTCGTGGGAAGGCCGTGGTGCGCGTGGTAGCGGCAGATCGGGCGGGGAATGACGGATTGGAGCACGGTGTTCGTGGGACGTTTCTCGGGTTTCGGCGTGATTCGAGGTTCTTCGGGAGTTTAATTGCGTTTCTGAGGTAGGGGTCGAGCCCTGTTAGCTTGTTAGAAACATTAAAACACGACTTAATCACTAGAACCAGCATTTTTATTGTATTTTCGGATTAAGTTGCACCATGTGGGATTAATGGGTGGTTTGAGCAATTTAGTGAATGAAGCATGTTGTAATGGGTTGTTTCGGGTTCTGGTATGTTTAAGGAACCGCTTTTATATGTTTTTCTGTAATTTAAACGGTTGGAAAACCTGTAGAGCTGGATTAGGGTTTCTGCAGGGTTTAAGGCCGGAGAACTTGGCGTCAAGATCTCTTGTCGCCAAGCTCACCAGCCGGGATATAGACGGCTAGATCGCTTGCCGTTTACTTCTTATAAGCGGCAGTCGATGTTGCCGCCAACTTGTGCATGTATCCATGCAGTGTGGTTTACGTAGCTTTTTTTATTATGAATATTACGTGTTTGTGTGTGCATGGCGATGATCGGTGTGAGCCAGTGCACTTGTTATGCTCTTGGAGCATACTGCTCATGTAATGGGTAAGTTTTACATGAATGATGTGTGATGTACGTAATCGCTTTACATGGTATGTGTGGTGCGTTGGCACCCGTGGCACTCTTGGAGTGCGTTGTCCATGTGTTGGGCATGTGGTTTACGTGGAAGACGTGTGGTACACCATCCAGGGTGTAATATACACGTATTGTCTACGTGATTTGAGTGTGTGTTTACTACACAGTTTGTTGTAATGTAATTCTTATGATTTATCGTAGTAACTGGGCAGTGAGGTTCCTGTGTGAGCCTAGCCATGACTTTGTGGTGTTTGGGCAGTGAAGTCCATACCGACCTAGCCCTGGTTCGTTGTTGCCTTTTTGAATAATATTATATTGATTTATGTATTAAGTGTTGTGTGTGATGCCGCGGAGGTTATGAGATGACCGATGGTAAGCAAGTTTGTGGTTCAGTTATGTGTTGGTGTGGGATAGCTTTGGGGTCACACGGTGACCGATGTTAAGCTAATCCTAACACTTGTATATTGTGAATTATAAGTAAAGGCTATATGTGTAAGTATCGTGGTTTGTGCTAGCCGAGTGTGGTGGTCCGGCGCCTATTCCGGAATGCCTCTCTAGTCGGGTACCCCAGGTTCTTTGTGAGCCAGGCACGTGTGTTTGTTGTGCTCGGGGTTTTGTCCCGGTACTTGTGTTGTACCGTTGAGGTCTGTGTCGTCTTCCTGGACACCCTCACTCCTGAGTTTGAGTTGTACGTCCGGCTGAGGGAAAGGCGGCAGTGAGGCAGCGACTTCCCAGAGTTTGTTCTTTTGTCGCTTGTACCGCGCTCGTAGTTGGGGGTACGGACACCAGTAGTTGACACTGGTCCCCAGCTAGTCCTGTTTTCCAGTGCCTCACTTTAGAGTGCTCCGGCCAGAGACTCTAGAGGTGCCAGGCATGGGCCTGCAGTTGTGTGTCTGCAGGTGTGGTGTTGGTTGGTCTCCACAGTTGTTTGACTTCTTTCTAGTGGAGCGGCAGTTGGACCTTTCGTCCGTGACTGCGAGGCTGAGAGGTAGTCTTGTGTTGTGTTGTCCGGGTTGGATATTGGCCTGATCAGCCAGTAGTCCGTTCCCGTGTGGTGGCGTCGTTCCCTTTCGACTCGTGCTTTGCTACTTGTCGTGGTTCGTGTGTTTGTGACTCGTGGTCAAGGTTTGACCAGTTCGAGGTATGCCCTGGTGTTGGCACAATTGTGGTTGAGTTGTAGTTTATGTGATTTGCCGGTTGAGGTTTTACTTGTAATATTCTGCTTAAATAAAGATTTAATATAATTGTGGTTCAGTGTGGTGTTTATCACCTACTTATACCCTTGTTCGGGTGTTTGTGTTGTGGTACCTCAGAGTAGCAGGTACCTACTTCCTTCGTGAGTTACTTTATAGTTTTATGGTGGTACATTGTGTAGCAACCTTTCCGGGTACTTGTGTGTTGTGGAGGTCTTGTGGTTTGACCTGCCACTTGTTGTATCCTAACTGTTTTAGGTAGATCTTTGTTTATAATTTACTGTGGATTAGTTTGTGGTTATTAATTATGTTACCTTTGTGGGTAATTTGCCGATGAGGCTTATGGCCTAGGCATATTGTGGTTTAGTTAAGCTATGTTCCGTGGAGGCCGTGTGAGACCTTCCACTTGTTGAGTTTTACTCTTCTTGGATATGATTCCAATTATAGTTTTAGTGTGTTATGATTGGCTTCGTGGTAGCCAGTTTCGTTACCTTATGTGTAGTTTCTGATGTAGTGTGGTTTGGAGTATAAATGACCAACTCTTTGTTAGCGGTCCTGTTACTCAAGTGTTTGAGGTTTGCCTGTAAAGCTTGTAGCCTGGGCAGTGACTTGCCTGTGTGGCTTATAGTTTAGGCAACCCGTTGTTGTAGCAGTGTGCCAGTGAGACTGTGGTTTAGGCACTTTAATAGTTGGGCTAACTAATGATATTATGTTAGTCCTGTGGTCCTACTTTTCTTCTAAGGACGTTATGTTTATTATCATAAGCATGTTTAATTGTTATTTATTGTATTGATGTGAGCATGAAATGGTTTGGCTATTGTTGTTGCCAGTGAGACCCATTGGGGTTGAGGTGTCTGTGGTTACAGTGTTGTTTTGGGTAGCCCCTACTGAGCCAGTGACTTGTTGAGGCTCACTCCCCTACAGTTCTTTTCAGGGCTTGCCGTGTGTTTGGCTTGCGGCGGAATTGTGACAGACTTATACCACCAGCAATTGTTTAGTAGTTAGTGTTGTGTGAGCTTGTGCTCCCTCGGGGTATGCCCCAGGTAGTTGTACTCTTTTAATTGGACATGTATTAATGTAATGGGACAGTTGTACAAATTTGTGAACAGATATGAGCACATGTACTTTCTTGTGTCTTATATTCTTGTGGTTTGTCTTTTTGTACTCTTACTGGACACGTGTGTGAGATATCCCTTGCGACACTTCGGTGTGTTCGCGGGAGGCGGATCTGGTTATGGAGCCTTAATGGGCATAAATACCCTGGTACGTCACAATTCTTGTGCATTGAAGTACGCTTTGATGAAGTGGAGGGTGAACTTTGCTCATACGGTTGACATGTCATCCTGACTGAAGGGTAAGCCTTGAGTGTCCCTACATGCCAGACACTCCATGTATTTTCAAGTGAAAATGACGCAGTCATCTCCCAATCCTTGTTGTGGGCATGGGTCGGGGTAGCGTAGCGACCAATTTTCTGCATCTATGTGCTTGCCCTTCATGTAACTCCTCACTTTCTCCACCTGCATGAAATAATTAACAAAAGAATTCCAATTAGTTGATGTGTATTTACTGTAACATATGTAGCATAAGTGTGCACGCTCTGTAACAAATGCTAACCTTGTATGTAACACTTTGCACTTACATATTGTGGAATGTCACGACGATCTTTGTTTCTTAATGAATCGTACACGTGGAACTCTTTTTATTTAATGTTTATGACCAAAAGAGCCCAATGGTTCATTTCAACGTGCATAGGGGAGAAGAGGAGGTAGAATTCAGTTGGGGCGCGGTCCAATCTTCTGAAAGAGTAATCGAAATGTTGTTTCTTCCTCTCATCATCATCTTTGGTCGATTGGACATAACCCTTTAAAGTGGCTCCCAGATATCCAAAAGTGTTAAAAATGTCCGGGTTCTCTTGACGGGAGAGAACAAGCAAGTGTTGATGTAGCAATCAATTACGACCGATTCGCTCTCCCTCGCGAACAATAGATCTCGGAGGTCCTTGAATGATAGGAAATTATCGTATCCTTCCAGTGTGCCGCCAAACATCAAATCCCTACATGTAAAAAAAGTGTACATCTTTGGTAAGAATGAAGATGTCATACAGTAATAGACAATCTAATATAATGTAACAGACAAGGTCTAAACTGTAAACAGTGAACACATCTACTGTAACACGTACTCATTAATGATGCACTCATTCAGAAATCGTTCAATCAAAGACTTTTCGTCCACTCCTAATACTTCCCAGGCGACGTAATCTCGTCTCTCCTCTTTCTTGCCCGTTGGAAGTGTGTATGTACTCTGTTGAGAGTCAACAAAGATCGGTTCGGAAGTGGACACATTGGCTTTCTGGTGATGTAACAGATACATATGTCGTCTGTAAAAGATGACTTTGAGTACTATAATAGATACATATGTTGTCTGTGAAAGACAACTTTGGGTACTGTAACAAATACATATCATGTATGTAACAGACAATTTCTGGTGATGTAACAGATACATATGTCGTCTGTAAAAGACGACTTTGAGTACTGTAACAGATACATACATTGTATGTAAAAGTCTACTTACACCGAGAGCAGGAACACAACTGGTTAGGAAGATGGTTTTCCCAGATGCAGCTCCTATTACGACTGCGTTCACATGCTCTTGGCACTGCTGCACCTCCGATATCAGGTACTCGTGGATGGCAGCCGCCTAATTGGCGCTCTTCATCTCATGGAGGTCATCTAGATATGGCAGAATGGACAGTAACCCCGACCTCCCACTTGTGGGGAAGAAGAAACAGGAACATAGAAGCGCAAACCAAAGCTTCACCGAAATTTCAATAGTTAGCTCACCCTCTTGTGGAACGTACTCCGCAAGTTTTTGCAGGACATTGTGCATGTCCATCGTTTTTTTTTTTTGCATCCAAGGATGCAGCGCAAACTACCTTTTGTCCCATCCACCTTGAGATTGATAGGTGAACCATTATTGGGTATACCCATAACCGTTGCCAGGTCTGAAGGGCAAAAAGGCAAGGTACAGGGGCCAATCTTAAAATGATCTTCTCCTTCGAAACGTGTTATAAGATTGACTATCAGGGAAATCGGGTAGGTCACCATTTCGCATTTGACATACGCGCGAAATGGTGAATTTCTCATTAACTTCAGATGCGCGCTCCTAAATTGCAAATCTTGCATAATGGTACAATACCAGAAAAGCAAGCATCCATATTAAATTCATTCTTTTCTGCAAAGAGAAGATCGGATCTTAAAAAAAAAAAAAAACAATCAGTCGACAAAGATCGGACACAGGGTAAGTAGAAAGATTACTACTTCGGACGACTTGGAGGCTGGTTTCTTCAACTTCCATCACCATCAATGCTTGTTGCTCCGCATCCGCCGCAACGCGGTCGACGGGTGGCCATCGTTAGAGGGGACTGAGAGATTGCTTCGGCTGGAGATGTAACTCAAGAATGGAAAACTGTAACAGGAGAAGAGGGCTGGTGCAGGAATGGCGGTGTAGGTGTATGGGGAACCGAAAAGGCGTGATATATGCAGGGATGGGCTCGGTGGACCCGACAGTATGGCGGTGCACTGTAATGATGAATATCGGGCGGCTGAAAATAATCGATATTACTGACGATGGGACGTGAAAGTTATCACGTCCGTTCGTTTAGAACTTTCCCGCCATTTATGCTAGCATGATATGCACTCCCGCCAATTGACCCACGGCAGCTCACACATGCTATTTACAGACATTGCGCGCCAATTTTCCATCGCTACATTTCCATCGCCTTCCTCTGCGACGCAATGGAATAGCTCCCTGCAAGATGTGCATTTGGAGATCAATGTTTCGTTCTTTTCATAGGGAGGGACATGGAATTGGCATCCATACATACCAGGGTTTCCGAAAGGTTGGGTATAAACATGCAGGAGAACATTCTGAAGTATCTTGTTCCCATTGATGGCCACGTTAGCCAGGTGCTACTTGACGATGGGGATGTCCAAGCTAAGTTTGATCTTCACAAGTGTCAAGGAGCATCATTCATAAATCTACAAATTCATGCAGTGGACACTCGTTGTCTGAGTACGCATGCCAGCCGTCAGTCAGGTGATCCGCCACCACTTGACAGGTACGTACTCCTTGCATTCTTCACCAGCCTTCATGTTAACCCATGCATTCTTCAAAAGCCTTCATCTTATCCCATGCATCATGTACGTATGTATGTACATTCTTTACAGAAGTACATCAAACACGCATGGCGCTTCTTTGGAAACCACAGAGCCGTCCCACTTACCAGGAAGCAGTCTGGAATTCTTCGACCGAGGAAAAGGAGCGGAAGGTGAAGTACCAGTGTTGACGCAATATTGTGTAGGTAGAATACATTCAGTAGGACAAATCTTCATAAGCAAAGAGCAATTGTAAATAGAGATGACAGATTACTCGATCGCACGAGGATTTAATTGGAAATATTTGAAGAACGACTCTGTACGATTAACTGTATAGTACTATGTAGATGTTTGCCCATGGTGCCTTAATGCGTCTGTCGTTCGTGAATGTCCAGAATTTGCAATCAAGAGTCTGAACAACATACAGAGTTGTGGGTGTGACATTATGAGCGATGGACATCCTAGGACATCTAAGAAGTGGGTTGCAAATGCTGTGAATGAGAAACTAGTTGATAAACCCACTTATAGAGCAAGTGAAATGATGAGAGACATACGTCGGGATTACGGTATCTCCATCCCTTATCATCAAGTATGCCATGATTTCATTTGTAACACATCACAACCTCTACTGTAATGAACACAACGATAACTGTAAGTCTCTGACCCTTGTATTGTAACAACTATAATCATATACTATAAGGATCCGTATTGTAATAATTGTAATCATTTCAAAGTATCATGTAACAATCTATGCAGGCCATTGTAAGGTATAAGGACAAGTGCTGTAACAATCTAACTTACCATGTATCATCATATCAATAGGCATGGTGGGGCAAAGAAGTTGTTGTCAGTTCTCTATACGGAGATTTCAGAACAAGCTATCATATGTTGAGCTGGTACAGCGAACGTGCATTACAGTTAAACCCGGGATCAGTTGTGTCTCTAGAAGTGGACCCGGAGACACAACGTTTCAAACGTTTTTTCATATGCTTCAAAGCATCTACATATGGGTTCAAAGTTGGTTGCCGACCTATGCTCTTTTTGGACAGAACTCATATCAAACAGCATAGAGTACAAGGGATTATACTTGCAGCAAGTGCCTTAAACGGTAACAATGAGCTATTCACTGTAGCGTACTCCATCGTAGATTCGGAAACATATGACAATTGGGTCTGGTTTCTATAAAATTTGAAAAAGGCATTACTATCAGATAGAAGGATCGCCTTCCTATCAGACAGGGGGAAAGATCTGAAGGAAGCGATTCCTGACATATTTCCAAATGATCATCACGGCTACTGTTTCCAACACATCATGCAGAACTTCAACGACTAATGTGTAGGGAAATATGTGCCCCTTTCAAGAAATTACTTAGAAAAATTCTCCAACGCATTGCCTATGTTGTTACTGAACAAGAGTACCAAGACGCAATGATGGCAATGGAGCTTAATTCTACTGATGCCAAAGAATGGGTGCTGCGAAATGATGTCGACCACTGGTCCCAAGCTCGTTTCCTGGGACAAAGGTTCGCCTCTTCAAATACACAAACGATATGTTGTATTACATTCTGCCATTTATGTTCTTACAGTTGGGCGTTGAATCTCTTATAGTAGCAGATATAAGCTATTGCAATAAGTGTTATCTTACAGTTACAGATATAAGATATTACAGAATGTGTTAAATATGGTTACAATATGTAGCGGACATGTGTTACAGATATATGATGATAACCTAATTTCCTTTACATTGCCTAATAGGTTTGGCAAGTTATACTCTAATTTGGCAGAGTTATTCAACAATTGGATACATGATGCGCGAAGTCTACCAATACTACAGATGGTTGACAAAATTAGAGTTCAAATGATGGAAATGGCTGCAAAGAGGAAAATTGATGCAGCCTTGTGGGATACACCATACTGTCCTAAAGTACAAAAAAATCATCGAAAAAAACCTTCAAGAAAGGAGAAGCTTAGCAATCCGTCATTCAGACAGAATCAAATTTGAGGTCATTGAAAGTATGAAGACGTACATCGTAGACCTCCATCTACAAACATGCTCCAGTGGACACTGGCAACTTATGAAGATTCCTTGCAAGCATGTATGCGCAGCAATTGGCAGTAACAAGGAGGCCGTTTCTCAATATGTTTCAGCATTGTACAGCACAGAAGTGTACAGGGCTGCATACGAAAAAAACATTCAACCTATCCCAATATTTGACATGCCGGATCCGCCTCAACCATCAGATGTTCTCATCAAGCCACCGACAACAAAAAGGTTGTCAGGAAGACCGAGAAAGAGGAGAATACATTCAAGAGGAGAGTAGATCATGCGTATATTTGTTCAAGGTGCAAACAAATAGGTTACAACCGAAGAACTTGTAGCAACCCACCCCACAATCCTGAATGAATTTAAATCTTCTATAATTGTTACAACAGAAGATCGTCTTAATGTTCCACAATACGTAAGTTCATACAAGGCTTACATTTGTTACAGTTCGAGCACTGTCTACTAACGTTTTCTGTTACAGTATACGTAATAAAATGTAATAGTTTAATCACTACACTGTTATAGTTTGAGCACTACACTCTTACACGGTTACAGTTCAAGCACTAAACTCTTACAATTAGAGCAGTAAATTGTTACAGTTGGAGCACTACAGTTTACACTGTTACAGTTCCAGCACTACACTCTTACACTGTTACAGTTCGAGCACCACACAAACTGTTACAGTTGGAGCACTGAGAAATGCTATCGTGCGGCAGGGTCTTTTGAGCACTACACTCTTAGCACGTTACAGTTTGAGCACTACTGTGTTACACTTAGAGCACTATAATTTTACAGTTTGAGCAATATAGTATAACAGTTCGGGCACTATATTATTACAGTTCGAGCACTACACTGTTACAGTTCGAGCACTACATTGTTACAGTTCGAGCACTACTGTGACGGAACACCTCGTCCAAGCCGGTTAAACCGATAACGTGCATGACCCGAGTCCGTCTCCCGCGAACGGACCGAAGCCTCACAAGGGATACCACACACTAGTCCGTGAAAACACAAAGGAACACACCAATCCATATATATATTTCACAAATTTACATAACCATATTTCCACAAAACTGAAAGAAAGTACAAGAGCCTGGGGCATACCCCGAGGTACAACTGAAGGAAGTAAACAACTAGCTACACTACACTGCTGAAGGTGCTGACCCTGCACCGCTACGACGCGGCTCCGAACTGGACGACGGCCGAGAAATGTCCTCTTCGCCTTCACCTTTGGGGATAGGGGTGAGCCTCGCTAGTCACTGGCTCAGTAAGGAACTCCCTCAGCACCGAGCAAACCAAAAACACAGGTACGAAAGTAGTAAACTATACTAACAGTTTATAGAACAGCTACGCAGGATATTAAAGCTGTAAATATACTCACCGTTTGTCGACTACGTAAAACAACTATATTAAATAAACGACAAACCCAAACAGGTGTATGAGCTAAAGTAGAGTCTGCTGTTGCCCAGTTGACGAGCCCAGAGGGGGGGTGAATGTGTCTTTAAAATTAATCTAGAAGATACATGTTAGTAAAAACATTCACACAAACGTTCTTCGATGGAGGTTAGTAACTGTTAGTTCAAATAACAATCACACAAGGAAAGTAAACACACGACACAAAGAATTATCCTGGTTCAAACCTCCTCTCCCTAGGAGTCCTACGTCCAGTCCCTGAGCAACAACTCAGCATTTCACTAGATAGGGTACAGTCCCCCTAAGGACGCTACAACACCCAGCTCAGCTGGTCTTCCTTCACACCCGAAGGGAAAAAACCACCCTGGATACCCCACCAGGTCTTCCTTCACAACCGAAGGGAACAACACCCTGGATACCACCAGGTCTTCCTTCACAACCGAAGGGAAACAACACAAGAGAAAGAAATGTTTTCAAGCCCCTAGATCAAGCTTTTGACAAGCCAAGATCTGAAGCAAAAAGCACTGAGAGAAAAGAATCAAAGCTAGGTGCACTCTCAGAACTACACAAGCTCTCTTAAGATTTTTCACTACACAGTGGAGAGCAAAGAGCGAAAAACTAAGTGCAATGAAGTTCTTGGCTCTAGAAATCTTTCAGAAGATTTGAAAGCTTGGAAGAAGTTAATCTGTCGTTGTGTCTGTTGGTGTATATATTATCTTCTGAACATCTGACTTGTATTTATATCTCCAGTTTGAAATGTAGACGTTGAAGTGACCGTTGTCTCTCTCTTGAGTAGTCGTTAGACTGAAGGATGCCTGGAATCTTGGAAGCTTCCAGTCAACAGTCTTTTGATCACTTGAGCACGCAAAGAAATGAGATCTTCAGAGATATCCTTTGGCTACTATTTTGTTCCTCGTTGTAAGTGGAAGTGTATCAGTGATCTGCACAATTTCAATCTGAAGTAGCGGACAGCTGAGCTGTCTCTGATGTCAGTCAACGTTAGAGGAAATAGTCATGAAAATAGTAAAGCCAAATAGCTGAGTCTAAAAGACGTATTCAGAGTAAGCACGATAATGGATGATATCATTTGTATGCATGCAGAGATACGTTCAGACCTCATAAATGCAGGAGTGTCAGAAAGATATATACATGGACTTTGACTATTCAAAGCTCTAAGGAGAAGATAAATATCAAGTCGATGAAATCGATGGCTATATGACTTATGAAATTGTTATGGTTAAGTCATTTTAACCAAGTCGTTATGTTCACTGAAGAAATCGTTGTGAAACACTTAACAAATCATTATGCAAAGTAAGTCATTGTGTTCACCGAAGAAATCATTGTGAAACACTTAACAAATCGTTATGGAAAGCAAGTCGTTGTGTTCACTGAAGAAATCGTTGTGAAACACTTAATAAATCGTTATGGAAAGCAAGTCGTTGTGTTCACTGAAGAAATCGTTGTGAAACACTTAACAAATCATTATGGAAAGCAAGTCGTTGTGAGTTCACTGAAGAAATCGTTGTGAAACACTTAAAAAATCGTTATGGAAAGCAAGTCGTTGTGTTCACTGAAGAAATCGTTGTAAAACACTTAACAAATTGTTATGGAAAGCAAGTCGTTGTGAGTTCACTGAAGAAATCGTTGTGAAACAGTTAACAAATCGTTATGGAAAGCAAGTCGTTATGTTCACTGAAGAAATCGTTGTGAAACACTTAACAAATCGTTATGGAAAGCAAGTCGTTGTGAGTTCTAATGAAATCGTTACGATGACTTATAGAATCGTTATGACAGACAAGTCGTTACGAGTTCTAAAGAAATCGTTACGATGACTTATAGAATCGTTGCGACGGGCAAGTCGTTACGAGTTCTAAAGAAATCATTACAATAACTTATAGAATCGTTACAGGAACGACTTGTATGGAACCACATGATATTACTTTCTTATGAAGAAATCGTTATGTTATCAAATCGTTATAACTCTATTGAAATCGATACACACATAAAGAAATCGTTATGACTTTCAACAGAAGTCGATGTGGACTTAGAGAAATATATATGCTTGAAATGATTGAAGCTTAAGAGGGTGATATATTTCCTGTACTTTAAGACTTATGAAATATATGTTAGAGATTTTCAATAGATTTTGTTTGATTTTGTTAATCACCAAAATATATATGTAATTAATTAACATTACATGGGGACAGACTGATCATCAATCTCCCCCTTTTTGGCGATGACAAAACTGAACAATAGACATGAATGAAAAATTCTCTCTATTTAACAATAATCATAAATATATGAAGAGTCTGAATAAAAATTTTGTTTTTGGAATGTATTTCAGACATGCTAATTTTCTCCCCCTTTTTGTCATTAAGCAAAAAGATAATCTGAGACAAAGAAAGAAGAGAAAGGGAAACTAAGACAAATTAAAGTATTTCATTCATCTTGAGGAGGTACAGGTAAATAATAAGCTGGAGACAAAAGAGAGGCAAAATGGGAGATGGTTTCCCATGCCTGTGCTTCCTGCTCTTCAAAATGAGTTTTAAAGACTCCAAAAGACAAAGAGTAGGTTGGTCCCATGGAGGAAGCCATCCTTTGGAGATGAAGATCTAGGTGCTTATAAAGAAGATCAGCATAAGTATTCTTATCCATAGTCATCTTTAGGAAATGACGAGTCCCAAAGCTGGCATAGGTAAGAAACTGATCCATAGACATAGGATAGTGATTGCGATTATCTCTGAGAGCTTTATGTAGAGCTACATACACCTTGTATCTTTCCTCCCAAACTTTGAAGGGGTCATTTACAAGGTGAATGGAGTTTATATCCAAGAATGTGGCTGGAGAGATAGCAGGTTTGCCTTCCCTGGCTTGAGCTTCATTCAAGGTGAACAGCTGCTGAGCAGACAAGGGATAGAAGCTACTCCATTATGAGGATGTCAACCTTTTGCATTCAGACAGAATTGGGGCTAGAACTTCAGCACTGGCATGCCCCTGGTGATATTCTCTAAATAGAAATCTAGGAAAAGCAACCAGACAGCCTTTCTGTACTTTGATTCTGCCCATCACTCTGGCAAAATGTTCAAAGATGATGGATCCTACAGAAGATTCCATGACAAGGAAATGAATCTGAGGTAGTGCAATCTCATCTGGCACTAGGAGGGTAGCAAAATCTACCTGAACATCTGAAGTGTGAGAGATGCCTGGACTCAGAGCTGAAATGGCCTTCTTAAACTGGCTCAGCTGAACTTCTGAAAACTGATGGACATATCTGTAGTTGTTAAACCACATGTAATATCTGACCATCTTGATTTCTTTTTGGATGAAGGAAGCCCATGATTCTCTATGGTAGAGCATGAACCACTCTGATAAGGTCAGGGAGTGATCCCTTGGAGGAAATCTGGCAGATTTGTCAAGGATGAAGTTTTTGTAGAGATCCTTGTGACTTTTGCCCCACTGCTCTTCAGTTTTGGAGTGGGCAAGAGAGAAGATTTTGGATTTTTCGGATTTAGAAAGAGAAGTGTAGGGTAAAATGGTGTTCAAATGATCTGTGAGACTTAGAAAGGGAAGGTTAATGATAGTGGCAAAAACGACCTTGGAAAGGTATTCTCTATACAGTGGTTTATTTTTGTTGTCCACTGTGAGAGAGAACCACAAGGGAGGATATTTAGAATCAGAGGAAATGGAGGAAGTAGAAGAAATTTTCCTCTTCTTGGGGATAGGACTAGAAGAGTCTGCCCTATGGATATGCTCCCCAACCTTCAACACTGCCCTGAGAATGTCTTCCTCAAACTCATCCTTTACCTTTTCCATAAAGGGAGAGTCAAGTTGAGCTCTTTCAGGGATGATAGTGATGAAAGAGGGTGGAGGAGAAGGGTGAAGGAATGAGTGAGAAGTAGTAGGGTGGTCATCAACTAGTCCAGAGGAGGAGGAGGTTCCAGCAGAGGATGCTGGAGGGGCCTCAAAGGTAGATGAAGGAGAAGGAATGTGAGTAGAGGAGGCAGGAGATGAGGTGGACTGAAATGGTGCTGGAGAGGAAACGGGTCTTGATTGAGGCTTCTTGAAGGTTTGTGGAGCAGGAGGTGCTGTAGGAGCTGATGGTGGAGAAGGAGGAACAGGTGTGTAAGAGGGAGGAGAAGGAGCTGGGGGCTCAGGTGCCAAGGTCTCTTCTTCAACCTCTATCTGCACAGGTTCACACTCCACTGGCCCTGATGGCCTTGACTGTTGCTCAGCTGGCCCTGGAGGCCCTTCATCCTGCTCAATTGGCCCAGATGGCCCTTGACTGCTAGCTTCTACCTCTGCTGCTACTGCTGCTGGCCCTGATGGCCCTGACTCTTGAACTGATGGCCCTGATGGCCCAGACTCAGGAACTTGGGCTGCAGGAGGTGGAGGAAGAGCTTGGGCTCCAACCACCTTCAGGATTTCACTCAGCATATTCTTCATGCTACCCATTTCTTTGTTGAACCACTTCATGGCATTCCTCATGTTGGAAATTTTCTTTGAAGCTGAAGCTTGGCTCATAAAGATGGAGGATACATCATATTGAAGAGAACATAGATAGTTCCTTGGGCATCAAGTCTCTCAATCACAGGCTTCAAATTTATCACAATCTTCTGCCTCATTAGCCTTTCATGTGGAGTATTTGATAAGAGTGGTACTTCGGGCTCCACTTCTTTCCCTTTCTGCCTAGCCTCTGAAGCTGGAGGAGGCTGATCATCATCAGAATCAGAGGAGCTGGCTGTTTCCCCATCTCTAGGATCAAATACTGGAGGATTGTCATGTCCCTCCCCCTGAGTAGGAGCATTCTCTTCCATTGGCTCTTACTCCCCCTGAATGGGAGCATCCTCTTCCAAAATAATATTATCAGGAGCATCTGATTACTCCTCCTGAACTGGTATTGCAAGTGATTCTTCAATGTGGCCGGATGCCACAGCTTCTTCTTCTGCAATTCCACCAGTCTCTGAGGTGACTGGGGTGGTGAGAACAGAATCCACTACCTCTCTTAAGATAGAGGCAACAATGGAGGTGGACAAAGTGTCTGCTGCACCTACCACTGCTCCTCCTACTGGAGCTTCTGGAGGGTGAGATTCAATTATTAAAGGGGGTGACCCTACTTGCTCTGCAGCTCTTGTTTCTGCTGCTACTGATTCTGCTGGTACTGCTGGCACAACTTCTGCTGGTACAGTTGGTGGTTCTTCTAATTCAGCTGGCTCAATTTCTACTCTTGGTTCTGCTACTGCTTGATCCGCTGCTGGTTGTTCTGCTGCTGGTTCTGCTGCTTCTTCCTGAACATCAGGAATATCTCCTATGATGGCCTCTCCCTCTGCTACTGAGGTCTTAGACCAGACACCATTGATCACTGAGAAACCACTCTTCCTTAGATTTCTGAACCTAATTGATTGGCCCATTTTCTCAACTACAGCTCCGGTCAGATCAATACCAAAATGCCTGAAAACTTTGGTAAGCAGATGAGCATAAGACAAAGATACATTAAGCTTGCTCTTTGTATCCCAAATTTCATCACGGGCAAATCTCATCCTTTCAATCATCACTGGGGCCATATTGATGTCCTTGTTCTGTATGGCCCAGAACATCATGTCTGAGTCTGCCTTGGTACATGTGGAGAAAGTGGCACTTCTTGGAACCAAAATCTGACAGACTATGAAATGGAGGAGGCGGTTGAAAGCATTCAGTTGGTTAATGTCTAATTTACCATCTTTCAATCTGAATCCCGGTCCTACAATACCAAGACCTTTAACTTGGGCGTCCACGGTGTGAACCCCACTGTGCCTGGATGTCTTTACTCCAAACAACGAATGTAACAACTCATGATCTATCTTGATCTGGGTTCCTTGACAGATGAAATCAGGGACCCGTCTTCCTCTGTTCTCAGACAAACATAAAAAGCCTTTACGAGGTCCGGATAACTTACCTCGGAAAGGGTGGTGATTCCCATCCACTGCATCCTGTTCATTGTTTCAACTACACTGAGCATGCCATTCTTCTCTAGATCTGCTATATCCACTGCCTTATTTCCATAGACTTTCGTCTTCACAAAGGTGAACCTTTCCTGCTGCTCAGGAGCAAGAAACTCGGCGCTGTAGCCACCCAAACTCCCGAAAACGGTGGATGCGGCCATGGAATCCGTTGAGGAGGTTTTCTGGAGGGTTGACAAGGAAGGAGGAGTGAAAGCCCTCAAGAAATTTTGCGGGAAGATGAAAGAAGCTTCAAACTTAGCAGAGAGTCGATGTCGAAATTGCTAGGGCATCGGCTCAAGCAACCAGACGAAAGGGGGAAAAGGTAGAAGATGGGATACGAATCGTTCTCCTCATCGATTTTATGAATAATTAAATGCGTTGAGGAAAGTGAGGCGCCAAATAGCGGTAGAAAGCGACAAACAAGTTTGACTATTCAAACCGACTTCAATAAAAGAGCGACCAGGAGGGATAATATTGCTATTTTTTGCTTAAAGCCATGGAGAGAAAGATTGTTTAAGTCTGAAAAATTTATATGCCAGTTTTCAACAAGACTCTTTTCACAAATTGCACATGCCAAATTCCCTTCTAAGAGATGTGAATCTCTCTTCAGTAAGGCTTTTGTGAAGATGTCTGCTAGCTGGCCATTTGTATCAATAAAAGATATTTCAATATTACCATTTGCTACATGATCACGAATAAAATGATATCTAACCTCAATATGCTTGGTCCTTGAATGTTAAACTGGATTCTTGGTGAGATTAATGGCACTGGTGTTGTCACACAACAGTGGAATCGATTTGATGTTTAATCCAAAATCTTCAAGTTGTTGCTTTATCCATAAGAGTTGTGTACAGCAACTTCCTAGCAGCTACGTACTCAGCTTCAGCTATAGACAGTGCCACTGAATTTTGTTTCTTTGAAGACTAGGATATCAAACATCCTGCAAGAAATTGACAACCACCACTGGTGCTTTTTCTATCTACTTTGCATCCAGCATAGTCAGCATCAGAGTATCCTAGTAAATTGATTTCACAAGATTTTGGATACCACAGACCTAAGTCATGAGTTCTAGCTAAATATCTAAATATTCTTTTTACAGAAATTAAATGTGATTCTCTAGGATCTGCTTGATACCTAGCACATATGCATACACTAAATAAGATATTAGGTCTACTAGCTGTCAAATAGAGTAGTGAACCTATCATACCTCTGTAGATCTTTTGATCTACTTTCTTACCATCTTTGTCACTGTCCATCCTCGTTGATGTGCTCATTGGTGTTGACAGTGGCTTGGTATTTTTGAATCCAAACTTCTTCAGAAGTTCTTTTGTGTACTTGGCGTGACAGATGTGAGTTCCTTCCTTTCCTTGTTTGATTTGTAATCCAAGAAAGTAATTAAGTTCTCCCATCATGCTCATTTCAAATTCTCCCTGCATCAACTTTTCAAAATACTTGCAAAGGGATTCATCAGTAGAACCAAAAATAATATCATCTACATAAATTTGAACCAGTAGTATGTGTTTGACCTTTGACTTTATGAAAAGAGTGCTATCTACTTGACCTCTACTGAAACCATGGTTTAAAAGAAATGAACTAAGCCTTTCATACCAGGCTCTAGGTGCTTGTTTTAAACCATATAATGTCTTATGAAGTTTGAAAACATGATTAGGAAATTCTGTGTCATCAAAACCCGGGGGTTGTTCCACATAAACTTCCTCTTTTATGAAACCATTTAGAAATGCAGATTTGACATCCATTTGAAATAGTTTTAAATCTAATGTTGATGCATATGCAAGTAGTATTCTAATAGCCTCAAGTCTAGCTACAGGTGCATAGGTTTCATCGAAATCTATGCCTTCCTCTTGAGAATAGTCTTGAGCTACCAATCTGGTCTTGTTTCTTAAGATTACACAAGTTTCATCCAGTTTATTTCTGAACACCCATTTGGTGCCAATGACTGGATGGTCTGATGGTCTAAGAACAAGTGACCATACTTGGTTTCTCTTGAACTGATTTAGTTCATCTTGCATGGCTATTATCCAAGATTCATCAGTAAGAGCTTCATTGACTGTCCTAGGCTCTATTTGAGAAACAAAAGCTAGGTAATCACAAGAAATTACATTACCTCTTGTTCTTACCCCTACAGATGGATCACCAATAACATTTTTGAGTGGGTGATCTTTCTTATATCTCCACTCCTTTGGAAGATTTACATGTGTAATTTTCTTTTGTTGCATGTCTTCCAGTGGTGGATCATCCTTGTCCTCAATTGATGTATTCTTCAGTTTCTTGGACAGTACATCTGCATCATCATTATCACTATCTTCTTCCTTTCTCAAGGAAGGGTTAGTTTCATCAAAAATAATATGTACAGACTGTTCAATTAATAATGTACGTTTATTAAATACTCTATAGCCTTTAGGTTTAGAGGTGTACCCCATGAAGATGCCTTCATCTGATTTGGCATCCAACTTACCAATATCTCGCTTGCCGTTGTTGTGTATAAAGCATGGACATCCAAAGGTTCTGAAATGACTGATCTTTGGTTTCTTTCCTTTGAACAGTTCATATGCAGTCTTCTTTAGAATTGGCCTGATCATCACTCTGTTGATGATGTAGCTTGCTGTGTTGACTACTTCAGCCCAAAAGTATCTCGGCAGATCATATTCAGATAGCATAGTTCTTGCCATATCCAATAGGGTTCTATTCTTTCTCTCAGCAATTCCATTTTGCTGTGGTGTCCTTGGTGCTGAGAAATTATGCCCAATTCCCTGATCTTCACAGAACTTAGCAAACTTTTCATTCTGAAATTCACCACCATGATCTGATCGGATAGAAACAATGCTGAACTTCTGATCCTTCTGGACTTTCTTGCTGAAACTAACAAAGTTTTCGAATGTGTCATCTTTATGCTCCAGGAATGATACCATGTGAATCTTGAATAGTCATAGACTATGACAATTCCAAAGTTCTTTCCTCCAAGACTGGTAGTCCTCATTGACTCAAATAGATCCATATGAAGGAGCTCTAAGGGTTTTGAGGTGGTCACCACCGTCTTTGACTTGAAGGAGCTCTTGGTGTGCTTTCCCTTAGCACAAGGTCTACAGATATCTTCCATTTTTGCACTGACCTTTGGTAGACCTTCCATAAGATTTTTCTTCAGCAATTTTCTCATGCCATCTATACTGCAATGTCTTAGACGTCTGTGCCATAATTCAGTAGACTTATCTTTATTTGCTGCTAGACAAACATTTTGTTCTTTGAGTTCCTCAAGATAGAGCACATATAAATTCTTTTCTCTGTTTGCTTCAAAGATGACTGCTCCATCCTTCAGTATGCTGCATTTTGATTCTTGAAATTGGATCTGATGGCCTCTGTCACATAGTTGGCTGATGCTGATAAGATTATGCTTCAATCCTTTGACCAACAACACATCCTCTGTAACCGTTTTTCCTTTACTGTTCACGGAGCCACTGCCTATTACAGTTCCTTTTCCATTATCTCCATAAGTGACTGTTCCTTCTTCATCTTGGAGATGAGTGAACAACTTCTGGTTACCTGACATGTGCCTTGAGCACCCACTATCCAAATACCATTTGGATGCTCGAGGGTTAACCTGAAATAAAACCATCAAGTTTTAGGTACCCAAATTCTTTTGGGTCCTGATGGGTTAGTATCATCAATTTTTCTTTTTATTACCCATTTCTTATGTCTTATTGGACATGTGGTTTTTATGTGACCTAACCTATTGTAATGACTACAACAAGATGTTTTTGTTACTCTTTCAATATATTTAAAATTAGCTTTATAGGCTATATCTTGTTCAGGGACAAATTTTAGAGTCGGATATACTTTAGGTGGAATTATTGTTTCTGCATTTTCTGGTGGTGTGTATCCTACACCGTCTTTCTTCTTTCTTGAACGTCTAGCTCCTTTTAATACTAATGAATTTTTACCATTTGTGAATTTTTCTAGTGTGCTTGATAATTTATCATTTTCTTCATTTAAGTTTTTAATTTCTTTCCTTAATTCATCTACACTCTCCTATTTTTCTAATTTTGTTATTTGTTTATTTTTATCTTTTAAATCTTCACATAGTAGTTCATTCCTTCTTTTAAGTTCAGTTATTTGTTTTTCTAGTTCTTCATTTTCTGTTTTCAGATCAGAGTTAGTGTTTTCTAAACAAGTATTATTTTTCTTACTTGCTTTTAATAGTTTAGTTATTTCTTTATATTTATCATAAAGTTCATTAAATGCTTCCTCTAAATTATTTGAATCAGAGTCATTACATGAATCAAAAGAAGAGTCAGAAGTTACCTTGTCTTCGGTATTTGCCATGAAAGCCAGATTGGCTTCTTCTTCATCGCTGCAGGAGCTTGACTCACTGTTTGAGTCACTACTGTTTTCCCATGCTGCTGCCATCGCCTTATTTTTGTACTTTTTGAACTTCTTGGAGCTGTCTTTCTTCCTGAACTCCAGCTTCTTGATCTTTGGACACTAAGCTTTGATGTGTCCTGGCTTTTTACATTCATAGCAGATAGGTTCTCCTTTCTTCACATCCTTTCCATCTGATCTCTTGAAGTCCTTATTCTTTTTGAAGTGTCTTCTTCCAGACTGGAACTTCTTCTTCTTGGCCAGAATTCGCTGCAGTCTTCTAGAGAGCATTGCTTCCTCATTTTCACTGTCTTCATCACTTTCACTCTCATCTGAGCTTACTTCTGGTGAATCTTCTTCAGCTTTTAAGGCATTGGAGTGTTTCTTTCTACTAGAGGACTCTCCTAGCCATTCCATATTGATCTCATGGGCCATGAGAGACCCGATGAGCTTTTCTAAAGACATCCTTTTTAGATCATTAGCTTCTTCAATGCCTGTTACTTTTGGGGTCCATGAGGATGGTAAATATCTAAGAATCTTTCTGACCATATCTCCCATTTCATAGGTCTTTCCTAGTCCAGCTAGCCCATTTGTAATATCTGTAAATCTACTGAACATTTGGGTAATGGACTCACCTGATTGCATTTGAAATCTTTCGTACTGTACTACAAGAATATCTATTCTTGTTTCCTTTACCTTATATGTGCCTTCATAGGTGATTCTGAGCTTTTCCCGCATTTCCATTGCGGATTTGCAGGCTGAAACTCTGTTGAACTCTTTTTTACTAAGGGCACAGCACAAAATACTCTTTGCTTTACAATTCTGCGAGATCTTCTTCCTATCGTCGTCTGTCTACTGAGCTTTCTCATTTGTGACTAGAAGATCACCATCTTCCACTATGAACCATATCTGATAATCGTGGCCTTGCAGAAAGTACTCCATTCTTGTTTTCCAGTAAGTGTAATCCTCTCCATCGAACAATGGTGGTCGGTTGACAGACTGACCTTCGTTGTGACTTTGGGCTACCATGGATCTTTACTCTTGAAAGACCGTTGGATCTTTCTCTTTGTCGAAGAGACTAGCTCTAATACCACTTGTTGCCTAGTTGACGAGCCCAGAGGGGGGGTGAATGGGTCTTTAAAATTAATCTAGAAGATACCTGTAAGTAAAAACATTCACACAAATGTTCTTCGATGGAGGTTAGTAACTATTAGTTCAAATAACAATCACACAAGGAAAGCAAACACACGACACAAAGAATTATCCTGGTTCAAACCTCCTCTCCCTAGGAGTCCTACGTCCAATCCCTGAGCAACAACTCAGCATTTCACTAGATAGGGTACAGTCCCCCTAAGGATGCTACAACACCCAGCTCAGCTGGTCTTCCTTCACACCCGAAGGGAAAAAACCACCCTGGATACCCCACCAAGTCTTCCTTCACAACCGAAGGGAACAGCACCCTGGATACCACCAGGTCTTCCTTCACAACCGAAGGGAAACAACACAAGAGAAAGAAATGTTTTCAAGCCCCTAGATCAAGCTTTTGACAAGCCAAGATTTGAAGCAAAAAGCACTGAGAGGAATGAATCAAAGCTAGGTGCACTCTTAGAACTACACAAACTCTCTCAAGACTTTTCACTACACAGTGGAGAGCAAAGAGCGAAAAACTAAGTGGAATGAAGTTCTTGGCTCTAGAAATCTTTCAGAAGATTTGAAAGCTTGGACGAAGTTAATCTGTCGTTGTGTCTGTTGGTGTATATATTATCTTCTGAACTTCTGACTTGTATTTATATCTCCAGTTTGAAATGTAGACGTTGAAGTGACCGTTGTCTCTCTCTTGAGTAGTCGTTAGACTAAAGGATGCCTAGAATCTTGAAAGCTTCCAGTCAACAGTCTTTTGATCACTTGAGCACGCAAAGAAATGAGATCTTCAGAGATATCCTTTGGCTACTATTTTGTTCCTCGTTGTAAGTGGAAGTGTATCAGTGATCTGCACAATTTCAATCTGAAGTAGCGGACAGCTAAGCTGTCTCTGATGTTAGTCAACGTTAGAGGAAATAGTCATGAAAATAGTAAAGCCAAATAGCTGAGTCTAAAAGACGTATTCAGAGTAAGCACGATAATGGATGATATCATCTGTATGCATGCAGAGATACGTTCAGACCTCATAAATGCAGGAGTCTCAGAAAGATATATACGTGGACTTTGACTATTCAAAGCTCTAAGAAGAAGATAAATATCAAGTCGATGAAATCGATGGCTATATGACTTATGAAATTATTATGATTAAGTCATTTTAACCAAGTCATTATGTTCACCGAAGAAATCGTTGTGAAATACTTAACAAATCGTTATGGAAAGCAAGTCGTTGTGTTCACTAAAGAAATCGTTGTGAAACACTTAACAAATCGTTATGGAAAGCAAGTCATTGTGTTCACTGAAGAAATCGTTGTGAAACACTTAAAAAATCGTTATGGAAAGCAAGTCGTTGTGAGTTCACTGAAGAAATCGTTGTGAAACACTTAACAAATCATTATAGAAAGCAAGCCGTTGTGTTCACTGAAGAAATCGTTGTGAAACACTTAACAAATCATTATGGAAAGTAAGTCGTTGTGAGTTCACTGAAGAAATCATTGTGAAACACTTAATAAATCGTTATGGAAAGCAAGTCGTTGTGTTCACTAAAGAAATCGTTGTGAAACACTTAACAAATCGTTATGGAAAGCAAGTCGTTGTGAGTTGTAAAGAAATCGTTACGATGACTTATAGAATCATTTTGACAGACAAGTCGTTACGAGTTCTAAAGAAATCGTTACGATGACTTATAAAATCGTTGCGACGGGCAAGTCGTTACGAGTTCTAAAGAAATCATTATGATGTCTTAAGGAATCGTTGCGACGGGCAAGTCGTTACGAGTTCTAAAGAAATCGTTACGATGACTTATAGAATCGTTACAGGAACGACTTGTATGGAACCACATGATATTACTGTCTTATGAAGAAATCGTTATGTTATTAAATCGTTATAGCTCTATTGAAATCGATACACACATAAAGAAATCGTTATGACTTTCAACAGAAGTCGATGTGGACTTAGAGAAATATATATGCTTGAAATGATTGAAGCTTAAGAGGGTGATACTTACCAATGTTGACTGTTTGTCCTTGATATATTTCCTGTACTTTAAGACTTATGAAATATATGTTAGAGATTTTCAATAGATTTTTGTTTGGTTTTGTTAATCACCAAAATACATATGTAATTAATTAAAATTACATGGGGACAGACTGATCATCATCCGCCACACTCAAGCCACGTGAACTGGTTCGCGACACAAATGACTGACTCGGACAACACACACAGGTCTACCTCTCAGTCTCGCAGCTACGGACGAAAGGTCCAGCTGTCGCTCCACGTGAAAAGGTCAGGCAACATGGAGACCAACTAAACACCACCACCTGTAGACCACACGTCGCAGGCCCATGCCTGGTACCTCCAGAGACCCTGGCCTGGGTTCGCTAGAGTGAGGCACTGGAAAAGGACTAGCTGGGGACCAGTGTCGACTACTAGTGTTCGTACCCCCAACTACGAGCGCGCTACAAGTGACCAAAAGACAAGTACAACAGTCATTGTCCCACTGTCGTCTTTCCCTCAGCCGGACGTACAAGTCAAGCAAAGGAGTGAGGGTGTCTAGGTCAGACGACACAGACCTCGATGGTACAACACAAGTACCGGGACAAAGCCCCGAGATAACAGCCTGGCTCACAGAGAACCTGGGGCACCAACTGGAGAGGTAACCACAGTAGGCGTCACACTACTCGCCACGTACACAAAACCACGTGCACGTCACACAAACCACGTGAAGTCTCGTACAAAACCTCGTGCACTGATAGTTCACCATACGTGAACACCACATAAACACGTAAAGAACTGACTAACTGCGTACCCAGTATGCTAGTCTTAGAAACCACGTGCACCCTATGCACCGCAAGTACCAACACACCACTTATTATCGATAAACACCCTGCATGGCAATATTTAAATAAACATATGTTGGCGGCAACATCGACTGCCGTCGATGGAATATAGACGGCAAGGGATCTGGCCGTCTAGTTCCCAGCTGAAGAACCTGGTGTCAATCGATGTTGACACCAAGCTCCTCAACTCCAGTTCCTACAGAAACCCTAAACCGATTCTACAAGCATTCTCGGTCCCGAAACCATCGAGAAAACATGAGGAAATACTTCCTCCAACATCCACACACTATAACCAAACTGTAACAGCATGATTCACTACTCAAATCAATTAAACCACCCATTAACCCACATGGAACACTTCCTTCCCAGAAACGCTATTATCACGTCGTTTCATGCATTCAGAATACATTAAAGCGATTAGAATGAACTAAAGGGATCGTCCCCTACCTCAGGACGCGCTTAAACCTCCTAAATTCTTCTGATTCGCACCAAATCCTCCGCGAGCTTCTACGAGAATCACGCCTCGCACTTGTGTTTCCTGGCACAATTGGTCACCGCCACTCATTCCACGATCCTCCAACTAACTTTCTGCAACCATTGGAAGCAGTGGGGAAGCAAGGGCATGAAAATAGGGTGAGGGAGAGGGAGAACGGAGTGAGGGAACTGCCCTCGGGTAGACCCTATATTCTACAGGTCGCACAGGTTGGCGTCAACCCTGATGTCTCTTAGAAAACCGCCACCATAAACGTCCACAAAGTCTGACGTTAAGTTCATAAGGTTGACGTCACCTTCATGGACGTCAAACCAGTCAACGACCACACCTGGCCGTCAACCCCTAATTAGCTACAGCAGGTCCTATCTTGTTTCATGACCAAACCTGCGCCAAACCTGCGCCAAACCTGCGCCAAACCTACGCACACCACACGTCCAAACCACACTGGCCTCACAAAGGCTACTACAACCATTACACACATGATCCATAAGGATCCGAAAAGTATGCGACGTTACATTACTATCATCTAAAAAGAAAATTTCGACCTCGAAATTCATAGCACAATTCAAACATAAACAACTTAAATATGCACATTTTTACAAGTACTATCATCTAAAAAGAAATACAAAACCTTATTCAAACAGATAGGGATATCCCTTAGCCATCTCCTCGGCTAATTCCCAGGTATCCTCACCACCTAACCTATTTTCCCATCGCACTTTAACTAGCTCAATTTCTTTATTTCTCAACTTCTTTGTCTTTCGATCAGTGATCTGCACTGGATATTCTGGCATTGTCATATCCGGCCTCAGGTCACCACCTTGGTAACTGATTATTTGAGCTGGATCTTCAATGCACTTCTTTAACATAGAAACATGAAATATATCATGGACATCCGCAAAATCTGCTGGCAAATCCAGCCTATAAGTTGTTTCCCCAATCCTTTCAATTATCTGGAAAGGTCCCACATACCTTGGGCTCAACTTTCCAGTCTTGCCAAACCTCATGATACCTTTATTTGGGGAAACTCTCAAGAAAACAAATTCTCCAACTTCAAACTGAAGTGGTCTCCTCCGATTATCAGTATAACTCTTTTGTCTACTTTGAGCTGCCTGTAATTTTTCCTTAATAAGCTTCACTATTTTTGTGGTTTGCTGAATTAATTCAGGACCCACTAACTGTCTTTCTCCCACTTCATGCCAGTTCAATGGGGTTCTACATGACCTTCCATATAAAGCTTCATACGGTGCCATCCCAAGACTGGTATGATAACTATTATTATAGGCAAACTCAACCATTCCCAAATGATGCTCCAAGTTACCTCCCCAAACTAAACAACAAGCTCGCAACATATCTCTAATTGTCTGGATAGACCTTTCTGTTTGACCATCTGTCTGGGGATGATAAGCGGAGCTATATCTCAGCTCAGTACCAATTACTTTTTGCAGACTTCTCCAAAAACCAGAAGTAAATCTTAGATCTCTGTCAGACACAATAGTCTTCGGAATACCATGCAGTGGACAATTCTATCAACATATACTTTTGCTAATTTGTCCACTGTCCAAGACATACTTACTACCACTAATCTGCACACCTTGGTCAATCTATCAACAAATACCCATATTCCATTATGCCCGGAACTCGATCTTGGTAAGCCTGCCATAAAGTCCATGGCAATATCATCCCATTTCCACTGTGGGATGGGCAACAATTGCAATAGACCTCCAGGCTTCTGATGCTCTGCCTTAATTCGCTGACACATAGCACATCTTGAAACAAACTCAGCTATTTCCTTTTTCATATGAGGCCACCAGAAATATTTCTTTAAATCCTGGTACATTTTAGTACTACCTAGATGGATAGTGTACCTGGATTTATGAGCCTCTTCCAACACTCTCTGCTTTACCTCTCTCTCTGTTAAAACAAACAACCTGCCTCTGAGCCTAACCACACAATTATCATCAAGGGTAATCCCTTCCATTTTCACAATTTCAGTTAAATTTGCATCTGCCTTCTGAGCTTCCACAATCTGCCAATACAAGGACGGCTCTACAGCACTACTGGCTAGTACTGCCCGTCGTTGAGTACTTGGCACATACAAGGAGTTTTCCGCTATTTCCTCATACAATTTCCATTCCTTGATCATCATTTGACTTATATATGCCTTTCTACTCAAGGCATTCACTACCACATTGGCCTTACCCGGATAATAAGCCAAATTGAAATCGTAATCCTTCAAATATTCCACCCACCTACGCTGACGAAGATTTAAATCTTTCTGCGAGAAGATATACTTCAAGCTTTTATGATCTGTAAAGATCTCAAATCTCTCGCCATACAGATAATGCCTCCACATTTTCAAAGCAAACACAACTGCTGCTAATTCTAAATCATGGGTGGGATAATTCTCTTCTGCCGGCTTCAACTGCCTGGACGCATAAGCTATCACTTTATTATACTGCATAAGCACTGCGCCAAGTCCTTTCCTTGAAGCATCTGCATATACCACAAAACCACCACTTCCTGCCGGTAATGCCAATATAGGTGCTGATGTAAGCCTCTTCTTCAACTCCATAAAATTTTTCTGACATTCACCGGACCACACAAATGGCACACCCTTCCTGGTTAATTTAGTCATGGGTGTCGCAATCTTAGAAAAATCTTGTATGAAGCGCCTATAATAACCTGCTAACCCCAAAAGCTTCTAATCTCAGTGATTGTCTTAGGCACTTCCCACTCCATCACCGATTCCACTTTACTTGGATCGACTGCCACTCCATCTGCCGAGATGACATGACCTAAAAACTGAATTTCCTTCAACCAAAACTCACACTTACTAAATTTAGCAAACAACTGATTGTCTCTTAATAACTGAAGAGTAAACCTCAAATGAGCAGCATGCTCCTCTTCAAAAGCTGAATAAATCAAAATATCATCTATAAAGACCACAATGAATTGGTCTAAATACGGATGAACAATTCTATTCATCAGATCCATAAAAGCTGCAGGAGCATTGGTCAGCCCAAATGGCATAACCACAAATTCATAGTGACCATATCTAGTTCTGAATGTTGTTTTATCTATATCCTCCTCTTTAATTCTCAATTGATGGTACTCGGACCTCAAATCAATTTTAGAAAATACCTTTGCTGATTGTAACTGATCAAACAGATCATCTATTCTTGGTAACGGGTACTTATTTTTAATGATCACATCATTCAACTTTCTATAATCAATACACATATGAAAACTTCCATCTTTCTTTTTCACAAATAATACTGGTGCTCCCCACGGGGAATGACTCGGTCTAATAAACCCTTTCTGCAATAGCTCTTCTAATTGCTTTTTCAATTCTTTAAGTTCTGCTGGTGCCATTCGATATGGAGCTTTAGAAATCGGCATGGTACCTGACAATAATTCAATGGTAAAGTCCACCTCTCTACGTGGAGCTAAACCAGACAAATCTTTCAGAAAAACATCAGCAAATTCCCTAACCACAGGAACTGCCTCCACTGACCGACTAGCCTCTACCAGACTAACTGAGGCTAAATAAGCCACACACCCTGCGTTTATTAGCTTTCTAGCTCTTATTGCAGAAATTATAAACTTAGAAGTACAGAAAGGCATACCTTGATACTCAAACACTGAACCATTAGGATGGCAAAACCTGATCCTCTTCTTTCTGTAATCTAACAGTGCTCCATAAGTCTCAAGCCAATCCATTCCCAAAATAATATCATAATCTGTCAACTGTAGGGCATACAACCGACCTGGCATCTGGTTTCCTTCAATCACAACAGGAGCTTCATCTATATAACTCGAAGTGAGCATAAACTCACCTGAGGGAACTTCCACTACCAACTCACAGGATTCCTCTTTCAAAGGATGAACCATACAATCCAGGAATTCTTCAGAAATAAAAGAATGAGAGGCACCCGAATCAAATAAAACTCTTGCTGAATAGTCATAAAGAGGTAAAGTACCTTCTATCATATTCGATGACTCCGCCTGGGCTCGGGTGATAGCCATAACCTGACCCCTTCCCCGCTGCTGCGGTGCTCCTCTGCCACGACCTGCCTGTGGCTGCTGAAACTGCTGCGGCTTCTACTGCTGGTGCACACCTCTTCCATATCCATACTCTCTCGAATAGGGGCAATTACAAATCAAATGCCCCGGCTGATTGCAATTATAACATCTATACCCTGGTGGAATAATGGGCTGTCTGGCAGTACTCTGCTGCGATTCCTCCACCTCTGGCCTACCACGACCTTGCTGAAATTGCTGTCGACCTCCCCATCCTCTTCCTTTACCTTTAAATGCTTGCTTCAATTTCTGGCCCCACTTACCAAAACCTGATGGAGAAGGTCCTGCTGGTGCTTTACCCTTACTCACACCCACTGACTGCTGCGGTAGTCGAGAACTACCTGAATCTAACTCGCCCACCTGACGAGTTCTAATAGACCTTTCCAATGTAGCTGCCCTCTGAGCTTCTTCTTCCACTGTTTTACACATAAGTGGCACTATTGCATTTTGCAATTCTACTCTTAAACCTCGAATAAAATATTCAACCATCATATTACTATCCGATACTACATAAGGTGCATATCTGCTGAGTGCCATAAATCGCATCTGGTACTCTAAAACTGAAGAGTTACCTTGCTGGAGTGTCCGAAACTGCTCCCTATTCACTTGCTGCACTTGAATCGGAAAAAATGTATCGTTAAATACATCAAGAAATTTCGACCAAGTGATAGCCTCTTCTGTCCTGCCTGCAAAAGTGGTCTGCATCTTCAATCGCCACCATTCCAATGCAAAACCCCGCAACTGGTAGGCAGCTAGCACGACTTTTTCTGTTGCCGGACACCTCATGGTCGTAAAGACCCTCTCAATCTCATGAACCCAGTGTTCCGCTGTATCTGGATTCGGCCCTCCTGAGTAAGTAGGCGGCTGCAATCTTAGAAACTTCTCAACTTGCATCACTGGTTCCTCTGCTATTAACACTGGTGGTGGTGGCAAGGGTGCTATAAAAGGCACCTCCACTCCTAGTGGAATTGGAGCTATAGGTACAGTCTCTCCATCCCCAGGTGGCACGGCAACTGGTGGTACCGGCGACTGCTGATCCATCCTCCTCCTAATATCAGTAAGGCTCTCCCAGATCCTCTCTATCATACGCTGAGTGCTCTCCTCTGGATCATCTCCTCCACCACCCCAATCTCTTCTATCAGCCATTTCAAATTTCTACATAAACAAAACATCAAATAAAAACGAAACAACAAATTATCAGAAACCAGGCCCCTACCAGCAGTGTACAAAGACCGAAATAAGACTATGTATCTTTCTAGTTCCCTTATATTAACACGGACCTTTCTCTGATACCAACTATGACGGAACACCTCATCCAAGCCCGTTAAACTGATAACGTGCATGACCCGAGTCCATCTCCCGCGAACGGGCCGAAGCCTCGTAAGGGATACCACACACTAGTCCGTGAAAACACAAAGGAACACACCAATCCATATATATATTTCACAAATTTACATAGCCATATTTCCACAAAACTGAAAGAAAGTACAAGAGCCTGGGGCATACCCCGAGGTACAACTGAAGGAAGTAAACAACTAGCTACACTACACTACTGAAGGTGTTGACCCTGCACCGCTACGACGCGGCTCCGAACTGGACGACGGCCGAGAAACGTCCTCTTCGCCTTCACCTGTGGGGGTAGGGGTGAGCCTCGCTAGTCACTGGCTCAGTAGGGAACTCCCCCAACACCGAGCACACCAAAAACACAGGTACGAAAGCAGTAAACTATACTAACAGTTTATAGAACAACTAAGCAGGATATTAAAGCTGTAAATATACTCACCGTTTGCCGACTACGTAAAACAACTATATTAAATAAACGGCAAACCCAAACAAGTGTACGAGCTAAATTAGAGTCCGCCACACTCGAGCCACGTGAACTGGTTCGTGACACCAGTGACTGACTCGGACAACACACACAGGTCTACCTCTCAGTCTCGCAGCCACGGACGAAAGGTCCAGCTGCCGCTCCACGTGAAAAGGTCAAGCAACTGTGGAGACCAACTAAACACCACCACCTATGGACCACACGGTCGCAGGACCATGCCTGACAACTCCAGAGACCCTGGCCTGGGCTCTCTAGAGTGAGGCACTAGAGAAGGACTAGCTAGAACCAGTGTCGACTACTGATGTCCGTACCCCGAACTACGAGCGCACTACAAGTGACCAAAAGACAAGTACAACAGTCACTGTCCCACTGTCGTCTTTCCCTCAGCCGGACGTACAACTCAAGCAAAGGAGTGAGGGTGTCCAGGTCAGACGACACAGACCTCGACGGTACAACACAAGTATCGAGACAAAGCCCCGAGCTAACAGCATGGCTCACAGAGAACCTAGGGAACCCAACTGGAGAGGTAACCACGGTAGACGTCGCACTACTCACCACATACACAAAACCACGTGCACGTCACACAAACCACGTGAAGTCTCATACAAAACCTCGTGCACTGATAGTTCACTATACGTGAACACCACGTAAACACGTAAAGAACTGACTAACTGTGCACCCAGTACGCTAGTCTCAGAAACCACGTGCACCCTGTGCACCGCAAGTACCAACACACCACTTATTATCGATAAACACCCTGCATGGCAATATTTAAATAAACACATGTTGGCGGCAACATCGACTGCCGTCAATGGAATATAGACGGCAAGGGATCTGACCGTCTAGTTCCCAGTTGAAGAACCTGGCGTCAATCGATGTTGACGCCAAGCTCCTCAACTCCAGTTCCTACAGAAACCCTAAACCGATTCTACAAGCATTCTCGGTCCCGAAACCATTGAGAAAACATGAGGAAATACTTCCTCCAACATCCACACACTATAACCAAACCGTAACAGCATGTTTCACTACTCAAATCAATCAAACCACCCATTAACCCGTATGGAACACTTCCTTCCCAGAAATGCTATTATCACGTCGTTTCATGCATTCAGAATACATTAAAGGGATTAAAATGAACTAAAGGGATCGTCCCCTACCTCAGGACGCGCTTAAACCTCCTAAATCCTTCCGATTCGCACCAAATCCTCCGCGAGCTTCTACGGGAATCACGCCTCGCACTGGCGTTTCCTGGCATAATTGGTCACCGGCACTCGTTCCACGATCCTCCAACTAACCTTCTGCAACCATTGGAAGCAGTGGGGAAGCAAGGGCATGAAAATAGGGCGAGGGAGAGGGAGAACGGAGTGAGGGAACTGCCCTTGGGTAGACCCTATATTCTGCAGGTCGCACAGGTTGCCATCAACCCTGATGTCGCTTAGAAAACCGCCACTATAAACGTCCACAAAGTCTGACGTTAAGTTCATAAGGTTGACGTCACCTTCGATGGACGTCAAACCAGTCAACTACCACACCTGGCCGTCAACCCCTAATTAGCTACAGCAGGTCCTGTCTTGTTTCAGGACCAAACCTGAGCACACCATACGTCCAAACCACATTGGCCACACAAAGGCTACTACAACCATTACACACATGATCCATAAGGATCCGAAAGGCATGTGACATTACAACTACACTCTCACGGTCCCCACGATTAAAAACATTGTTACAGTTGGAGCGCAACACTTACGGTTCAAGCACTACACTCTTAGCACGTTACAGTTGAGCACTACAGTGTTACACTTAGAGCACTACACTGTTATAGTTTTAGCACTATAGTCTTACAGTTAGAGCACTACACCTACAGTTCGAGCACCACACTGTTACAGTTAGAGCACTACACTCTTACGGTTCGAGCACTACACTGTTACAGTTCGAGCACTACACTGTTACAGTTCGAGTACTACACTCTCACGGTCCCCACGATTAAAAACACTGTTACAGTTGGAGCGCAACACTTACGGTTCGACCACTACACTCTTAGCATGTTACAGTTTGAGCACTACAGTGTTACACTTAGACCACTACATTGTTACAGTTTTAGCACTATAGTGTTACAGTTCAAGCACTACACCTACGGTTCGAGTACCACACTGTTACAGTTAGAGCACTACACTCTTACGGTCCCCGCCATTAAAAATACTGTTACAGTTGGAGCACAACACTCTTACGGTTCGAGCACTACACTCTAACCTACACTATTACAATATACGTTACAACCTGTTACAGTATTTGGTTATATTGTTTATAGTATAGATAATTGCATGTTACATTATGCTATTGCTAACATGTTGAGTTTGCATGATAGATAGCACATACAAGCACACAGAAGACTGCATAAAACGAAAATTTATTGCATAAACAACCGATGTTACAATAACTATCTAAACTCCGTAACCCGACCAGTCGGTGGAGGACGGAGGGGAGGAGGCGGAAGGGGTAGGGGAGGAACATATCTGTTCCGCCCTAGGACGATGTTGGTTAGGCCCTTGTCACCGTACAACCGGTGGCTTTGGCTAAAGCCATATTCCAACCGATGTAAAAACCGTCCCAGTAGTCGGGGCTGAAGGACGGTGGGGGCAAAGGTGGAACCTGTGGCACCGGTGATGCAGGTGCCTTGCCATCCCTATGGGGAGCACGGTTAGATGAAGACATATGCAAATAAAGAGGAAGAAGACGAGCAAGAAAGATAGGAAGAAGAAGAGTCAGAGAAGCTTGTGAAGGATAAGTATGCGGCCCTGGGTTCCTTTTATAGTTCTGCAAAACGGTTCACGGGTGAAGGACCTGTGTAACTAATGTCAATGGTTGCTGTAAGTGTGCTCGGCACGTTATGTAAGAGCAACTTCCCATCGATCAAAGTTCACGGGCCTTCGAAAGGATCGAAGCATCAGCGTTGATTGGGAAAAAGGGATTCGAAAGGACAGAAGGGTAAGACGGGAATGGGAAAAAGTGACGGATGCAAAAGAGATGAAAACCGTGGGTCGAGGGTCGTAAATGGTGACGTCTGAAAAGCAGGGACTGGAAATTAAACTGGGCGAAAAGTAGGAACTTTACGTCTACCAGTATTCTGATAGGGACGAGGAAAAAAGTACCACCCTCTGACAAGGACCCCCAATTAATTTTCCCTCAATAATATTGAGACAAATTAATAACATGATCACTAACAAGATAGTACTAAGTGATCAAAAAAATTATTTTTAATTTGAACAAGTGTAGAGAAGTTTTAATCAAATCCTAAAATTAGGGATCAATTCTTACTTGAGATATAAGTAAACATCGAATTAAAATTTGCCGGATATCTTTGAAATCAAGTTATATGATTTAGTTTGATATTAAAAAACTCAAAATCGAATGTAAACCAAAATTTTTAATATGATTTGGTCAACCTGAATCATGTCGAACCAAATCTATTAATTAAATTTGATTTTCGAGTCAAACTGAAATAATGCTCACCCCCTAAGACTTCCTTCTAGGGGTGTTAATTGGGTCGGGCCGGCCCGATTTTTTATGGGCTTGGGCCGGATATTTTAGTCTCATTTAAATTTTGAGTCCGGCCCGGCTTGGCCCGGTGTAAGATTGGGCCGGGCCCGGGCTTGGCTCGGCCCAGGCTTGACTCGGCCCGGTCTGGGCGGCCCGGTGGCCCGATATTTTTTTTAAAAAAAATGAGTAACGCGACGGTAATTTGAATATTCTAAAATTTTAGATTGAAAATTGTGTTGTGGAGTTATGTTTAATGACTTAATATTTATTATATTTGTAATAACTAAAAATAAGTTTATCTAGATTAGTCTAATATTTATTTTATGTTATTTTGATTCAATAAACATAAATTTTATTGTAAAAATAAATAAATAATAATAATAATATATTTAACAAGGTAAAACTGGGCCGGGCCAAACCTGGGCTGGACTTTACATAATTGTCCGGGCCGAGTCGGATTTCTAAAAACCGGGCCTCGTCCTGGGCCGGGCCGGGCTCGGGCCGGTCGGTTAGAGACCAGACTGGACTCGGGCCAACCTAGGCCCGATCTAGGCCCGGTCCATTGCCACCCCTACTTCCTTCACTTCTCTGTGCCTCTTCAACTATCTCTATCCGCCGACGGGTCACACGTTGATCGGTATCACCCTCTCGGTGGTCAGGAGCCTTTTCTTTTTCTTTTGTTAGTAGTATAGTCGTTAAAGTAGAAAACCTCCCTCCACCCGAATTTAAACTTGAGACCTAATGATGGTACTGTATGTGTATGCATCATGCATGTAATGACAGATCCATCATATATCTAGTGACCTACTAAATTTAAAAATATATATTATAAAGATAATTTTTCACCGTGAATGACTCCACTAAATTTATATAGATATATTATTAAGATCTCACTAAAATAAAATTTTACATCAATCGCCGACCAGCCAGCCCCACCAAAGGTGCCTGAAGTGCATGTCCTTATTTCATTTGGGTTGGAATTGGGTTCTTCTTCAATTAAAACAACGTGCCTGTAGGCAATGAGTGTCTATGTATGATGCATAGTCAATACATAGTCCTCCCCCACCCCCCCCCCCACCCCAAAAAAAAGGCATCTTAAAATTGGTTTGATAATTAGATAGAGAGGATATTCCTTTTTTTATCATGGGTAATAAATAAAAATGTTTAAAAAGTCGTGACCAAGGTTGCAAATGGCAGGCGAACAAGGAAGGATAAGAAGAGCAGTTGATATGGAAGGGAAAGTAATTTTGGATGTTTCTTCCCTCATCCTTAAGAGAAAGGTTTATTACACTTGTACATTGACTAAGCAACAAATTCATGTGACATCTAACAAATCACTTTATCACTCTTCATGTGAGGGATGTCATATAAATTATTATCTAATCACATTACACTTAAAGTATAATGTACAAGTACACTAAGTCTTTCTCCATCCTTAAATGCCTTTGAAAAGCGTACACTTGTTCTGTGTTTTAGTGAGCAGTTAGCAGCTAGCTGTTAAATGATTGGTATTGGGGACTCGTAATTAAGCGATCGATACCTGCGTATAATATGATTGGTATACTTGAGAACATCCCCTCGTGGCTTAAATATATACCACGATTGCCAAAGTGTTGGCGGATGAGACTGGTTATCGATGCAGGGCGGACGTACGGAGGTATCTGTCAGCCCAGTAAAAGAAGTAGATTCCGATGCTTAGACATCAGAACAAGCAGCAGGAGTAAAGAAGGCTCTAAACCGATGAACAAAGATCGAAAATCTCACTTAAAATTCTTGGCTCTGAGAAAAGAAAAAGACACCTAAAGGACAGTCGTCCTCGATTATCCAAGCTCCACTATCTCATCTTGTCCCGTGCGGTGTTGCTTTCGGAGTAGTAGTCAGGGACTCCAGTGTGGATGGAATGGTCATAGATGTGGATTAGGATTGTCAACAAATCTCTAATTTCTGTTTAGTTAATTTGTTTTTATATTTTTAATAAGATGTAGTATTATGAAATATAATTTTAAATAGTTTAACGTAAGTAGAAATAAATATTTGAATTCTTATAAGATGCGAAAATGGAAACACCTAATTTCATATCTACTTTTCTATTTTCATTTTCGATAATTTTTTAAGATATATTTTATAATATTTTTATAATAAAAGCTCCTCAATCTCTAAGTTTTGACTCTTAAATTTTTAACTCATCGTCCCCCACCTCCAATATATATGCAAATGATTCTTGTCCCAATTATTAGCAGTGGTCACTCTATCATTTCATCGTATACGCTAGTTTTTTCTCTGACAATCTTTATATCTACATATGTTGACTCTCTATTACTCAATTATTATATATAAGAACATAATGTTACCATACTAATTTGATCTTGTCATATTTCATTTAGTAAGGGTCATTATAATTATGTATGTACGTGATGGAGAAGATATGGTAGCAGAGATTATTAAATTTATATTTGAAAGTATTCATAAATTTAATAATCAATGTACTTGTAAATTTATTCTAATTATATAAATATTATTGTAGTGAGACCTACTTTATTATATAATATCAAGTGTTAGATAGTGTGAAATGAACACATTAACAAAATATGTGTAGCAGAGATGAGGATGTTGAGATGAATGTGTGGTAAAACTAAGAAAGATAAGATTAATTAGAATGAGCGCTTCCATGAGAATTTGAGAATAGTTTCAAATGACAGAAAAATGAGAGAAAATAAACATAGGTAGTTTGGATATATGTATGGTCGCCCTAATTATGCATCAGTTAAAAGATGTGACCAAAGCTTAGTGGATACCAGTAAAAGAGCTAGGGGAAGACCTAAAATGAGATGGTTGATGATCAGTCTGTTCTCATGTAATTATAATTACATAATTATTTTGGTGAATAATAAAACATGATTAACTAAATCCTGTCAAAGTTTTCTAACTCATATTTTATAAGTCTTTGAGTACAGGAAAAATCTCAAGAAAAATCAAGTCTATTTTCGGTAAGTATTAAATTCTTTGTAGCAATGTTAATATCAGATGATACTCTCTAAGTCCACATCGACTTCCTTTAGTGCTATAACGATTTGAATTCATAACGATTTCTTAAATGTCTGAACGACTTCTTTACTGTGACATCGTTTGATTATAAACAAATCATTCTCACAACGATTCTATAAGTCATCGCAACGATTTCTTCAGAACTCATAACGACTTGCCCATCGCAACGATTTCTTAAGATTATAACGATTTCTTTAGAATTCGCAACGACTTGTTCGCCGTAACGATTTCTTAAGTCATCACAATTATTTCTTAAGAACTCAAAATGATTTGCTCGTCGTAACGATTCCTTAAGTCATCATAACGATTTTTTTAGTGCTATAATGATTTGCTTTCCATAACGATTTGTTAACTGTTCACAACGATGTCTTCAGTGAACATAACGATTTGCTTCGCATAACGATTTCTTTAGCGCTCATAACAATTTGCTTTGCGCAACAATTTCTTTAGAGCTCATAACGATTTGCTTCGCGCAACGATTTCAATAGCGCTCATAACGATTTGTTTCGCGCAACGACTTCTTTAAAGTTCATAACGATTTGTTAAGTATTCATAACGATTGCTTCATTGAACACATCGATTTGCTCTCTATAATAACTTGATAGTACTCATAACGATTTCATAAGTCATATAGACAACGACTCTATGGTTTATATCGACTTGACATTTATCTTAAAGCGTTGAATAGTCAAAGTCTTCTTTTATCTGTCTGACTGCTGTGCATTTAATGAAGACAGAGCGTATCTCAGCATGTATGCAGATGATATCCTTTTATTATTGTGCATATTCTGTCAACATCTTTTAGAAAAAGCTATTTGGCATTGCTATTTTGATGAATACTCACATCATCGTTTACTGACAACAAGAGACAGCCTAGCTGTCTACTGTTCTAGCATTTAATATGTGCAGGGTCCTAAAGACATTCTGTCATACAATGTTGGACCATATAGACGCCAGAAGACCTTATCTCTTTGCGTGCTCAACTGGATAAAAGATTGTTGAAGCTTCCAAATGTCAAGCAATCTAACGTCTACCAATCTAAGAGACAACGGTTACTTCAATGGCCGTATTTCAAAAGGAGATATAAATTCAAGACAGAAGATCAGAAGACAACAGGGATTTTTTTTTTAACGCACAAGCTATTCAAATCTTCTGATAGAATTCTAGAGCCAAGAACCTCATTCCTTTCAGTGTTGCTCTTTCCTCTCCACTCTGTAGTGAAAATCTTGAGAGAGCTCGTGTAGTTCTGGGAGTCTTCTGTATTTCTAGATCTTTTACTCTCAGTCCTACTTGCTTCAGATCGTGGCTTGTAAAAACTTGATCTAGGGGCTTGAATTCATTCTATTCTCTTTGTGGTGTTTCCCTTCGTGTGTGAAGGAAGACCTGGTGGGATCCAGGGTGCTGTTTCCCTTCGTATGTGAAGGAAGACCTGGTGGGATCCAGGCTGTTGTTTCCCTTCGATTGTGAAGGAAGACCTGGTGGGGTATCCAGGGTGTTGTTGTTCCCTTCTGGTGTGAAGGAAGACCAGCTGACCTGGGTGTTGTAGTGTCCATAGGGGGACTGTACCCTAGTTAGTGGAATCCTAAGTTATTGCTCAGGGACTGGACGTAGGACTCCTAAGGAGAGGAGATCCGAACCAGGATAAACTCCTTGTGTCATGTGATTGTTTTTCTTGTGTGATTGTTTTTACTCTAACCAATACTAACATCATCCGAAGTGTGCACATCTGTGTTTGTTGTGGTGAACAGGTTAAAGCTGATAAATTTTTTAAAAGACCCATTCACCCCCCCTCCCTTTGGGCTCGTCAACTGGGCAACAAGTGGTATCAGAGCAAGTATCTTCGACAAAGAAAGGATCCAACGATCTGAAGAGTAAAGATTCATGGCAGCCCAAGGTCACAACGAAGGTCAGTCTGTCAACCGACCACCAATGTTCGATGGAGAGGATTACACATACTAGAAAATAAGAATGGAGTACTTTCTCCAAGGTCACGACTATCAGATATGGTCAATAGTAGAAGAAGGTGATCTCCTGGTCACAAATGAGAAAGCTCAGTGGACAGATGATGACAGGAAAAAGATCTCCTTGAACTGTAAGGCTAAGAGTATTCTGTGTTGTGCACTAAGCAAAAAGGAATTCAACAGAGTTTCAACCTGCAAATCCGCAATGGAAATGTGGGAAAAGCTCAGCATCACCTATGAAGGCACAGACAAGGTGAAGGAAACAAGAATAGACATTCTTGTAGCACAGTACGAGAGATTTCAAATGCAATCAGGTGAGTCCATTACCCAAATGTTCAGTAGATTTATAGATATTACAAATGGGTTAGCTGGACTAGGAAAGACCTATGAAATGGGAGATATGGTCAGAAAGATTCTTAGATCTTTACCATCCTCATGGACCCCAAAGGTAACAGCCATTGAGGAAGCTAATGATCTAAAGAGAATGTCTTTAGAAAAGCTGATTGGGTCCCTTATGGCCCATGAGATCAATATGGAAAGGCTAGGAGAGTCCTCAAGTAGAAAGAAGCACTCCAATGCCTTAAAAGCTGAAGAAGACTCACCAGAAGCAAGCTCAGATGAGAATGAAAGTGTTGAGGACAGTGAAAATGAGGAAGCAATGCTCTCTAGAAGACTGCAGCGGATTCTAGCCAAAAAGAAGAAGCTCTAATCTGGCAGAAGACACTTTAAAAGAAATAAAGACTTCAAGAGACCAGATGGAAAAGATATGAAGAAAGGAGAACCCATCTCACTACAAGAAAAATCGGAAATAGAGACCGAAATATTCGGTCTCTATTCGGTCTCTATTCGGTCCCTAAACATCTCAGAGACCGAATAGGGACCGAATAGTGACCGAATATGTCGGTCAAAAAATTCTGGTCACAAATCTGTGACCGACTAAATTCCGTCCCTATTCGGTCACTAAATAGGGACCGAATAAGATCGGTCCCTATTTAGGGACCGAATATAACAGTCCTAGTTCGGTCTCTAAAATAGGGACCGAATAGGGACCGATTTATTTCGGTCCCTAAATAGGGACTGAATTTATCAGTCCTAATTCGGTCCCTAAAATAGGGACCGATTTATTTCGGTCCCTAAATAGAGACTGAATTTATCAGTCCCCATTCGGTCCCTAAAATAGGGACCGAATAGGGACCGATTATTTTCGGTCCCTAAATAGGGACCGATTTATTCAGTCCCCATTCGGTCCCTAAAATAGGGACCGAATAGGGACCGAATTTGTCAGTCCTAATTCGGTCCCTAAAATAGGGACTGAATAGGGACGAATAAATTCGGTCCCTATTTAGGTTAGGGACCGAATAGGGACCCAATTATTTCGGTCCCTAATCGGTCTCTATTTTTTAAATATATTTTTTTAAAATATATATATTTTTAGGAAAATAACCTGCTTAAATAAAATAAATAATATCCACAACAATAATAATTGTCCACCATAAAAATATCTACAACACAAAAATAATAAAAATATCCACAACAAAACAATAATAAAATGTCGACAACATCAACAATAATAAAAATATCCACAACACAATCATAATAAAATGTCCACAACATCAGAATAATAAAATGTCCACAATAACAATAAAAATATCCACAACATCACAATAATATAATGCCAACAACAATAATAAAAATGTCTACAACAATAATAATAATGAAATGAAAATCATGATGCCTCGTCTTCGTCTTCGTCTTCATCCTCGTGTCCTCCCACTCCGCCCGATGAAGGAACCTACAATATATATATAACAATAATAAGTTAAAATTAAATACTATTATAAGCAATAACTTATTTTAGAAGTATAAATTAAATAAAACTATAAGCAATGAAGGTCAATTAGATGAGTATTTCTAACATTGGACCCTAAAATCGAAGTTTTTTATTTTTTAACTAAACTAACTTGGTTAAGACGACTTGGAGCGTCGAGGTCAAACCGGGAGTCCGAATTGAACTCCGTCAGTTTCCACAAGTGACACTCATCGGCCCGACCGTGCTGGAACAAACCAGAGGCCAATCGGATGAGTATTTCTAACATTGGACCCTCAAATCGAAGTTTTTCATTTTTTAACTAAACTAACTTGGTTAAGACGACTTGGAGCGTCGAGGTCAAACCGGGAGTCCGAATTGAACTCCGTCAGTTTCCACAAGTCACACTCATCGACCCGACCGTGCTGGAACAAACTGGAGGCCAATCGGAAGAGTATTTCTAACATTGGACCCTCAAATCGAAGTTTTTCATTTTTTAACTAAACTAACTTGGTTAAGACGACTTGGAGCGTCGAGGTCAAACCGGGAGTCCGAATTGAACTCCGTCAGTTTCCACAAGTCACACTCATCGGCCCGACCGTACTGGAACAAACCGGAGGCCAATCGGATGAGTATTTCTAATTTTGGTCCCTGAAACCGAAGTTTTTCATTTTTTAACTAAACTAACTTGGTTAAGACGACTTGGAGCGTCGAGGTCAAACCGGGAGTCCGAATTGAACTCCGTCAGTTTCCACAAGTCACACTCATCGGCCCGACCGTGCTGGAACAAACCGGAGGCCAATCGGATGAGTATTTCTAATTTTGGTCCCTCAAACCGAAGTTTTTCATTTTTTAACTAAACTAACTTGGTTAAGACGACTTGGAGCGTCGAGGTCAAACCGGGAGTCCGATTTGAACTCCGTCAGTTTCCACAAGTCACACTCATCGGCCCGACCGTGCTGGAACAAATCGGAGGCCAATCGGAAGAGTATTTCTAACATTTGACCCTCAAACCGAAGTTTTTCATTTTTTAACTAAACTAACTTGGTTAAAACGACTTAGAGCGTCGAGGTCAAATCGGGAGTCCGAATTGAACTCCGTCAGTTTCCACAAGTCACACTCATCGGCCCGACCGTGCTGGAACAAACTGGAGGCCAATCGGATGAGTATTTCTAATTTTGGTCCCTCAAACCAAAGTTTTTCATTTTTTAACTAAACTAACTTTGTTAAGACGACTTAGAGCGTCGAGGTCAAATCGGGAGTCCGAATTGAACTCCGTCAGTTTCCACAAGTCACACTCATCGGCCCGACCGTGCTGGAACAAACCGGAGGCCAATCGGATGAGTATTTCTAATTTTGGTCCCTCAAACCGAAGTTTTTCATTTTTTAACTAAACTAACTTGGTTAAGACGACTTGGAGCGTCGAGGTCAAACCGGGAGTCCGATTTGAACTCCGTCAGTTTCCACAAGTCACACTCATCGGCCCGACCGTGCTGGAACAAACCGGAGGCCAATCGGAAGAGTATTTCTAACATTGGACCCTCAAACCGAAGTTTTTCATTTTTTAACTAAACTAACTTGGTTAAGACGACTTGGAGCGTCGAGGTGAAACCGGGAGTCCGATTTGAACTCCGTCAGTTTCCACAAGTCACACTCATCGGCCCGACCGTGCTGGAACAAACCGGAGGCCAATCGGATGAGTATTTCTAATTTTGGTCCCTCAAACCGAAGTTTTTCATTTTTTAACTAAACTAACTTGGTTAAGACGACTTGGAGCGTCGAGGTCAAACCGGGAGTCCGAATTGAACTCCGTCAGTTTCCACAAGTCACACTCATCGACCCGACCGTGCTGGAACAAACCGGAGGCCAATCGGAAGAGTATTTCTAACATTGGACCCTCAAACCGAAGTTTTTCATTTTTTAACTAAACTAACTTGGTTAAGACGACTTGGAGCGTCGAGGTCAAACCGGGAGTCCGAATTGAACTCCGTCAGTTTCCACAAGTCACACTCATCGGCCCGACCGTGCTGGAACAAACCGGAGGCCAATCGGATGAGTATTTCTAATTTTGGTCCCTCAAACCGAAGTTTTTCATTTTTTAACTAAACTAACTTGGTTAAGACGACTTGGAGCGTCGAGGTCAAACCGGGAGTCCGATTTGAACTCCGTCAGTTTCCACAAGTCACACTCATCGGCCCGACCGTGCTGGAACAAATCGGAGGCCAATCGGAAGAGTATTTCTAACATTTGACCCTCAAACCGAAGTTTTTCATTTTTTAACTAAACTAACTTGGTTAAAATGACTTAGAGCGTCGAGGTCAAATCGGGAGTCCGAATTGAACTCCGTCAGTTTTCACAAGTCACACTCATCGGCCCGACCGTGCTGGAACAAACTGGAGGCCAATCGGATGAGTATTTCTAATTTTGGTCCCTCAAACCAAAGTTTTTCATTTTTTAACTAAACTAACTTTGTTAAGACGACTTAGAGCGTCGAGGTCAAATCGGGAGTCCGAATTGAACTCCGTCAGTTTCCACAAGTCACACTCATCGGCCCGACCGTGCTGGAACAAACCGGAGGCCAATCGGAAGAGTATTTCTAACATTGGACCCTCAAACCGAAGTTTTTCATTTTTTAACTAAACTAACTTGGTTAAGACGACTTGGAGCGTCGAGGTGAAACCGGGAGTCCGATTTGAACTCCGTCAGTTTCCACAAGTCACACTCATCGGCCCGACCGTGCTGGAACAAACCGGAGGCCAATCGGATGAGTATTTCTAATTTTGGTCCCTCAAACCGAAGTTTTTCATTTTTTAACTAAACTAACTTGGTTAAGACGACTTGGAGCGTCGAGGTCAAACCGGGAGTCCGAATTGAACTCCGTCAGTTTCCACAAGTCACACTCATCGACCCGACCGTGCTGGAACAAACCGGAGGCCAATCGGAAGAGTATTTCTAACATTGGACCCTCAAACCGAAGTTTTTCATTTTTTAACTAAACTAACTTGGTTAAGACGACTTGGAGCGTCGAGGTCAAACCGGGAGTCCGAATTGAACTCCGTCAGTTTCCACAAGTCACACTCATCGGCCCGACCGTGCTGGAACAAACCGGAGGCCAATCGGATGAGTATTTCTAATTTTGGTCCCTCAAACCGAAATTTTTCATTTTTTAACTAAACTAACTTGGTTAAGACGACTTGGAGCGTCGAGGTCAAACCGGGAGTCCGAATTGAACTCCGTCAGTTTCCACAAGTCACACTCATCGACCCGACCGTGCTGGAACAAACCGCAGGCCAATCGGATGAGTATTTCTAATTTTGGTCCCTCAAACCGATTTTTTTCATTTTTTAACTAAACTAACATGGTTATGACGACTTGGAGCGTCGCAGTCAAACCGGGAGTCCGAATTGAACTCCGTCAGTTTCCACAAGTCACACTCATCGCCCCGACCGTTCTGAAAAAAATCGGAGGCCAATCGGATGAGTATTTCTAATTTTGAACCCCCAAACCTACCCAAGTTCTCCCTTTTTAACTAACCTAACTCGCTTAACAAGAAATTGTGTGTCGATCAACCCAAATTAAAGTTAAACTAAGTTAACTAAGTTAACTGTTAAAATTAAACCTCTGAAATAAAATAAATTTACTCACGTGAGGGGCGTGTGCTGATGTCGATGGTGCTGCCTGTGGAGGAGGTGCTGCCTGTGGAGGAGGAATGTTGATCTGGGAGAAGGCCTGGGAGATAACCTGGGAGAGGGACTGGGAGAGCTGGGCCTGTAGTGCATCGGTCACCTGCATCTACATCTGGGCTAGACGAGTCTCCATCGAATCCGTCAGACGAGACTCTAAGCCCGATATCCTACTGTCAATGAAGCCCATCAGCTGTCCTGGAGAAGTACCTGGAGTACCAACTCCTGCGTGGAATGCACTGGTCTGTGACCCTGAGCTGGATCCTCCAGATAACACCCGGCTCGTGTCGATGCTGTGCCCAAAACCATACACATGGCCTTTCTTTGGGGCCCCAGATGCCGCAACCCATACCTCAGGATCTAACGGCGGCTGCTCGTCCTCCCCGACGTACTTCTCTGTCATTTGTTGGCTGTATGACTCCTGCAAGAAACCAGAAAAAGTAATAGTAGTTAATATTCATATTAATGTGAAAAATTAAATAGTGAATATCTTCTAAATACTTACTGCAACCACTCGGGCTCTATCGCTAATGTATGCATCAGTTCCTTTTTTCTTGTGTGTTCTATCGAACACCTCGGAAAATGTCGGCTGCCTTTTTAGCTCCTCCTATTTCACAGAAAAAACATGACATAAATGAGTACCTTTATAAATAAAAGAGACCAGAAATGGACAAATTACTTACCAATCTGGACTGATGGGTCGCAAAAGAGACAGACCCACCAGTATGCATGTTTGCTTTTGGATTCGCAGCCCGATTAACTTCATTATTGAGGATGTTTGTTGCCATCTCTCTGCAGCCCAGATGTTGCAAAGAGTTTCCCAATATTCTCCCCTCATCCAACTGGGCGCCCGCTCCCTCCAAAGAGTCGGGTCTGCACTCTGAGAATGTTTCTCTGCATTTTTTCTCACGTTATACATCAAATGCTTGAAATTTGATCTTGCGGTCATCGTCCATACAAATCGAGACCGCACCTCGTCCGTACGACTCGTGAATCGATGCTGGCTCTATATACATAAGAGTTAGTGAACTGCATGTATGAATACGATAAGAATTAAATTACAATACGAAATTACATACCATGAACATCTGATACAAGTGCTCCTGGACCTCCATCGGAAAATCATTGAATCTATGAATTGGCCCAGGAAAATGTGCTTGTAACGTTCTGGTAATGAATTGAGATGCTTGAGTAGGCTCTATTTTATCACTGCAATGATGTAACTGCATAATGTCAATTTCTGAACTAAATTCACTTCATTGCCCATAAGAAATACATACTTGTTGATTACGTACCCATTAATCCAGACCTCCCGCAGAGTGCTCTCATAAAAACTACCTCTGCCCTCCTGCAGACTACCAGCATCCTCTGGCACCGAACCTGGAAAATAATGATGAACAACATGAGTAATGTACAAAAATACTAAATAATGACTACAGAAATACTCTAACAGTTAAATATACAAATCTACTGGTGCATCTGGAGAATGTGTAGAGTGACCTGAGCATGTGACATTTTAATGGCATCAGAATTAATGCATACATTAAAGTATAACTTTACATATGCATACCAGCTACTACAGGAGGAGACTCGGAGGATGCACCAACAGCTGTAACTAGAATAGAACGCATAAGTAATGAGGAAGATGAATGCACAATAAAAGTACATTTGTAAATATACATACCTACAGGCACGGTAGGAGCAGAAGAACTAGAAACTGTAGCAATTCTAATAACATTAATAATATATATAAATAATTACTACAAAAATACTTGGAAATTGAAATATACATACCTGCAGGCACGCTAGGAGATGCAGAAGAAGGACCAGCAACTGTAGCAATTCTAATAACATTAATAATATATATAAATAATTACTACAAAAATATTTGGAAATTGAAATATACATACCTGCAGGCACGCTAGGAGATGCAGAAGAAGGACCAGCAACTGTAACAATTCTAATAACATTAATAATATGTGTAAATAATGACAAAAAATACTTGAAAATTGAAATATACATACCTAGTCCGCTAGGTAGAGGAGGTGTCCGCTCACTCGAAGGAGAAGCAGAAACTGTAACAATTTTAATGGCATTAGCACTACACAAGTACACATAAATAATATACAGAGAAAAATACACAGCTGATGACGTTATTAGAAAAATATACATACCAGATGCGGGGAACAAAGCCCTCCCACGAATGCCCCTCCTAGAACTGCTACCAGATCTTCCTCCACGCACCATATCTTCATAGAGAACATAAAATCATAACGTTTACTAGTCAATTGCTTATATTGAAAGTGAGCTGCTTTAAATATACTCTATAAGTGTGAAAAAATTCTACCATAGTTTAATTGATATCCATTTCCTCCTCAGATGATGACGATATGTCTAATTCAACCCCATCTTCATCATCATCTTCACATTCATCACTGGTATATTCCTCTTCCTCACCAGAACTTTCATATTCAATATCTGTACGACGAGCACTACTGTCTTTCATCTCACGTGGATCGACTTCTTCGACCTCATTTCCGTGAGACAAGGACATTGGTGCTTCGGATTCGTCTTCTCCAATATGAGTTGTCAACTCTACATCTTCAACAAAGTCTTCTTGAAAGAATTCTGCGTTGATCTCTTCAGCTGTCTGATCAGTCATGTCCAATTCATAATCAGAGAATAGTCTTGACTTAACTCTGCAAACTACCCACCAATCATTTCGTTCTTTGTTTGTACATGAAGGATAGCTTGTATAATACACTTGCTGGGCTTGTGTGGCTAAGATGAATGGCTCATAAGTATTCAATTTTGACTTATGTTTAAGCTCGACAATCCCATGTGTTGTGTCATTTCGAATGGAATTCGGATCAAACCAATGACACTTGAACAAGAATATATGATTGTCTTGTCCTAGATATTGCAATTGTAGGATCTCCTCTACAATACCATAGTAGTCATACTCACTTTCATTGTATGTACTTCCTTTTACGCATACGCCACTGTTCATGGTAGATTTATTCTGCCCATAGTCTTTCGTATGAAACCTATACCCATTGACAATAAATCCAGGATAATTCTGTGCAATTTTGGATGGGCCGTAGGCTACCTGACGAACTCTTTCATCAGTAATTAAACCTTCTTGCACCTGCGTGTAGAAAAGGCTAGTTATAAAATGAAATGAATTTTGTTGAATACTCTTTGACGGTGTACACTTACGCGTTCTCTTAGCCATAAGGCCAATGACTTCTCTCGTTCTTTTTCAACCTCAAAATCAGTGAGTTGTGGATTTTTTTGTATTAATTCTGAATCAAATTGTCTGCAATATGAATAGCAGATCACATTGAATAGGTAGAATAAAGGCAAAAAACTTACATATAAATTTAAATTGTGAGATTAGTACTTACTCAACATAACATTCTAGCTCAGAACAATTTAAAAGAATATATATCTCTGCGGCACATAACTCTCTGTCATCCAGCATTCGAGTTGAAGAACGTCCGAAGGCACGTCCAGGATGAGTAAATATTGAGAGTCGATTTGAACCGACAGATTCCCCCCCATCATCATTACGTGGAGGTTGTGTCCGACGAGTTTGAATGTCTGCTTCAAAGTACATTGCACAAAAGTTAGAAATTTCCTCCATAATGTATGCCTCAGCAATAGAACCCTCCACTTTTGCTTTATTTCGGACTTTCATTTTAAGGTCATGCATACACCTACATCCACAATGTAAGAGACAATTAGAAATGTGGTCACGTACGTAAGGTGCAATCGTACGAAGGAAATAGTTCATATTTGCATATACCTCTCAAATGGATACATCCATCTATATTGTACTGGCCCTCCGACTTTTGCTTCATATGGTAGATGTACGAGTAAATGCTCCATTGAATCGAAGAAACCAGGTGGAAATATCTTCTCCAACTTGCATACAGTGGTGACCACATTCTGTTCGATAGTTTGCACATCCTGAAGCCTGAGTTCTGATGCAGATAGAATCGTGAAAAATCGACTCAACTCAGATAACGCTCCCCATAGCTGCTTCGGCAAGATGTCACGAAATGCAATAGGTAGCAACCTTTGCATGAATACATGGCAGTCGTGACTCTTCATTCCATATATCTTTCCCTCACTGACGTTGACAGAACGAGCAATATTTGACACATAACCGTCAGGAAATCTCAGTTGTTTCAGCCACTGACACACTTGCTTTACTTGTCCTCCTCCAAGCACATAAACTGCTTTTGGTTTACTTGATTTCCCATTTACTTCAACAATTTCTAACTCTGGACGTTTACAGAGCATGGACAAGTCCAAGCGTGCATTCACATTGTCCTTTATTTTACCTTTGATATCCATAACTGTGTTGAATACATTATCAAAGACATTTTTCTCGATATGCATCACGTCTAGATTGTGCCGCACAAGAAGAGTCGACCAATAAGGTAGCTCCCAGAAAATGCTTTTCTTCACCCAGTTGTGCTCCTTCCCAAAACCTGAAAGGTGTCAAGTACTGCCCATCTGTTGTGTGATATCTTGCAAATTTTCAACATGTGCTGCCATATCATGACCGGACAACCTCTCGAATATAACTTCATCTCGTTCCTTTTTGTTCTTTAGGAATGCATCTTTTTGTCTTCTAAAAGGGTGATCAGCTGGTAAAAACTGACGATGGCAATCAAACCAGCAGGACTTCCCACCATGTTTAAGTACAAACGATTTGGTATTATCCATACAATACGGACATGCTAGCCTCCCATGTGTGCTCCAACCAGATAGCATTCCATATGCAGGAAAATCACTTATAGTCCACATCAATGCCGCCCTCATGGTGAAATTTTGCTTTCTAGATGCATCATAAGTATTGACCCCCTCAGTCCATAATAATTTCAATTCATCAATCAACGGTCTTAGATAGATGTCTATATTTTTTGTAGGACTTTTCGGACCAGGAATCAATAAGGACAGGAACAAATTCTCTCGCTTCATGCACATGCTCGGAGGAAGGTTGTATGGTGTCACGAACACTGGCCAGCTGGAGTAGGAAGCCACTGAACCTCCAAATGGATTAAATCCGTCAGTGCATAAACCAAGCCTCACATTACGTGACTCCCTTGAGAAGATAGGATAAACATGGTTGAAATGAATCCAAGCTTCGCCATCTGCAGGATGAGTCATAATATCCATGTCCCGACATACTCTTTCTGCATGCCACCTCATATGTCCAGCTGTCTTTGAAGACATATACATCCGCTGCAGCCTGGGTGTAGGGAGGAAATATCGCAATGACGCATAAGGTATATCCTTTCCCCTAGAATTGACCCCTCTTTTAGGTTTAAATCTATCATGACGACAAACTGAACAGGATACCATATCTGCATTCTCTTTGTCATACAAGATACAATGATTAGGACATGCATCTATTTTCACATATCCAAGTCCTAAATCATTCACCATCTTCTTGGCACGATAAAAATTTTGAGGCAGCTTTTCATCTGGAGGTAACATGTAATTTTATTGTAAAATTTACACATGATTTCTAACCATTTGCACATAATTGCGAAGCACATCACTTAAATCTAACATCTCTGCATCATTAGAATATTTCTAAGATTATAAAATAAAATAAAATTTATTTTCAAATTTCAGATTTCTTTGAACCTAACCCCACATCTACCTTAAATTACTCTAGATCTATACAAAAATTAGCTGCAAATAGTTTCTAACCACTTATAATAAGTGTTTTAAATTAATACCATGGCAAAAACTAATGGAAACAAAAAAAAACTTAGATTTAAGGTTCATATATAATCGACCCTAAAATCAACCACAAATGATCCTTAATTGCTTCCTAAAAAAAAAATACCAAAAAAACAAAATTAATGGTAAAAGGAAACGTAAAAACAGAGTGTGGTTGTTAATGGGTAGAATCGATTTAACAGACACATACAACGCCTGGTTCGATTTTGGGCAGAGATGTAAGACAATTTTTTATTTAGTCGGTTCTAAAAATTAAGCCCTAGTACGAGACTTACTCACAAGATAGAAACACACCATATTGAGATATAATTGATTTTTAGGACACATATCAATTGTGTGCACATTGGTACTTAGCCATAAAATCGAAACAAAACATTAGTATAGATTGTTTTTAATTGCTTACTTTCAGTTGAGTGATTAGTATTGTATTTCTTACTTTAATGCAATTCATCTACATGTATGTATGAATTTGTTTTATTATTGCACTTTTTCACATGTATGATTTTGTTTCCATATTCCTTTCATATTTAATTGGGTTTTAAATTTGATCAATAGATGTATAGTATTTTTTCATTGCACACACCTCACGAGAGCGTGTTAAGCCCATGTCAATGAACCTTCCCGTTCAAGACTTTGAGATTGATGTGCACGAGTCTTATTTTCAATAATGAGAACGTGTATATCTAACTCAAAGTTTTGAATTGTCCCGTTTTGGACAGTCTGTGAATGTTTGATCGCAGTTAGGTGGTCATTTATTATGTGTTTGTATTATTTGTTGAAAATTTCGGGTGCGTCTACTCACTCCTCTCGAAGAAGTCATTGAACTGTAATTTTTGGGACAAGACAACAATGTATTTCTCTTCAAGTGTCATTGGTTTGATCCGACATCTATTCGTCATGACACAACATATGGAATTGTCGATGTGAAGCATAAGTCCAAGTTGAGTACATATGAGCCATTCATTCTGGCGACACAAGCCCAACAAGTTTATTATTCAAATTATTCATCTCTGAAATTAAGAGATTGGTGGGCTGCATGTAGAGTGAAATCAAGGCTATTCCCTGAGTATGAGCTTCTCCCGGCTGATGATTTGCTTGAAGGTGTTAATGACAATTTTTTTCAATCAGATCGGAGTGACACACGAGAGTTGGCAGCTTCTACGCAGTTCAGTGTTCATGATATAAATGAAACAATTTGCTTACATAAGGGTAACGAACAGGAAGAAGTTGACCCACGAGACCTTGAGCGGAGGGTGGAGTCTGATGTGGAGGAAGACTCTCGGGATGATGAGGATGAATTCGAGGATGATGACGAAGATGATGCTGAATTAAACATGTCTTCAGCATCTGATGATGAATATAGATAATATACCCTATATTTTGTAAGAACTTCCTATTGTTGCCAATTATATGTTCATATTAAATTGCTACTTCAATTTGAGTGTTGATGACTTGTTATATCTTTATTTATCTCAATAGAGATATGGTACGTGGAGGACGGAGTCAGACGATTTCCACGTCCGTTGGCCAAGGGTCCGCGACCCCGTCCACGACAGGTATATGTATATGTAAACACAAAACTCTATATATTATTGTTTATATTAAATTCACGAGATCTAACGTACATATAATTTCTCAGGGTCTGTCTCCCCGTCCGCGCCGATCGTCCCAGCGACAGGTATATATATATGTACACAAAGAACCAGATGGATATCATTGTTCATATTAAATTCACGAGATCTAACGTACATACAATTTTGTAGGGACTGCCTCCCCGTCCACGCCGGTCGTCCATGCGACAGGTATACGTATATATTGTTGTTCAATTTAAATTCATATTTTCTAATGTGTATATAATTTTGCAGGGACCGCCTCCCCGCCGAGCACGCGAGCAGTGCCACCTTACACTTCTTCTTCACCACCAGGTACATGTATGTTTCCATAGATTAGTATGTTTGTTTTCTGGTAATTTATACAATAATAGTGTACTAAATTGTTTTCAACAGAGGTGGAGAGCCAGCATCCAGTAGGTGAGGAGGGGCCTCAGCTACCGGGACGGCAGCCATGCTGGATCTCAGGGTAAAGTTGATCACTTCAAAGTTACTGTATTTGTTATTTATGTTATACATTTCATGTACACAATTAATGTGCAATTGCAGGGGAAGATAGATCTCGGTTCTGCTTCTTGTTATATTACGACGCTGGTCCACGCACATATTCCAGTACCAATGGATGCATTAAGAGAGTTCCCGGTGCCCGTCCGGGATTTGTTATTTAACATGTTCACGGTATTTTTAATGTTTAGATGAGTTGAAATCATTTATTTAATTACTATCTCTGTTAGTGCAGAAAGTTGAGTAATTTTATTTCTTTACAGCGGAGGTTCGCATTCACGAGACCCGAGGATCTCCCTCGAGCTCGCGTCGTCTGGGAGTCTACTGCCCAGACTAATTTAAGAAAGTCGATGTGGGAGGCCCGGGACAAGGCAATGAAGACCACAGGCAACCGGGATCCTATGGCTTGGCTAGATTACGACCCTGTTTGGCTGAGGAGGGACTATTGGGAGTCCCTTTGTGAGCGTTGGGATGCTGGACCATGGCAGCAGCGGTCACAGGCGGCAATACACAACCGATCAACTCATCCGGAGAAGAATGTACATACTAGTGGGTCCGTATCTTATGCGACCCATAGTCAGAAATTGGTAAGCATATTATTATTCAATTTCTTAATACATTGATTATTATTGTGAAACTAACTAATTTTTTTGAATTGTAAGCATCACAAGTTCGAGCGTGTCCCTACATTTCGCGAGTTATTTGATCAGACTCATAAGCGGAAGGGGACGGATGACTATGTTAGCGAGAGTGCCCGTACGATCGCTGTAAGTCAAGCTATAAATTATGAATTCAATTAAGATATTCAAATAATTTATGGACAATAATTTAATTTTAATTTGTTCTGCAGGAGACCTATGACAGGACGATGGCGGAGCGCTATGCAGAGGGCACTCCCCAGCCAGACTTGGATCCGGAGGCTTGGGTCGATGCAGCGGGAGGGCCGAGGAAGGGTCGAGAGTACGACTTTGGGGACAGCCTAGATACTCATCTAGTGTTGTCCTCATATGCGAGTTCGATCGCTACTCCGGCATACGCGAGTTCATCTACTGCGCCCCCCGTCAGTGGTGTAGAGGAGATTAGAGACCTCATTCGGGAAGAGCTACGGGCACAGCTACATACACAGCAAACAGAGCTATAGAAGCAGTTCGGCAATATGGTTCAGCAGTTGATCTCAACCATGCAGGAAGTACGCCCCACACAGCCAGCACCTCAAGTCAGCATTAGTATTAATTTCATATACTTTGGTTGAGATGAAACCACTAAAGAATGTCAACAGGGAACAAAAAGAAATCTAAATTAATTAACCTAACATAAGTGTAAAGGGTGTTCAATTGACGGATCTTAAAAAAACTTAAGTCTAAAGGGTCAAAACACACAACCCGGGGGTCCAAAATCCTAAATAGGGATCGGATCGGCGTGCCGTTTTCTCCGACACGACCGGGTGGGTTAAAGTGACGTGTCGGAACTGACGGAATCCAATTTGGATCTCCAGATTGGGTTGGGCATTGAAATGACGAATCTAAAAAACAACCAAGTATATATAGAGGGCTAAAACCTACAACCCGGGGGTCCAAAATCCCAAATAGGGATCGGATCGGCGTGCCGTTTTCTCCGACACGACCGGGTGGGTTAAAGTGACGTGTGGGAACTGATGGAATCCAATTTGCATGTCCGGATTGGGTTGGGCATTGAAATGACGGATCTAAAAAATAGCCAAGTATATATAAAGGGCTAAAACCTACATCCCGGGGGTCCAAAATCCCAAATAGGGATCGGATCGGCGTGCCGTTTTCTTCGACATGACCGGGTGGGTTAAAGTGACGTACGGGAACTGACGGAATCCAATTTGGATCTCCGGATTGGGTTGGGCATTGAAAGGACGAATCTAAAAACTGCCAAGTATATATAAAGGGTCAAAACCTACAACCCGGGGGTCCAAAATCCCAAATAGGGATCTGATCGGCGTGCCGTTTTCTCTGACACGACCGTGTGGGTTAAAGTGACGTGTGGGAACTGAAGGAATTCAATTTGGATCTCCAGATTGGGTTGGGCATTGAAATGACGGATCTAAAAATCAGCCAAGTATATATAAAGGGCTAAAACCTACAACCCGGGGGGTCCAGAATCCCAAATAGGGATCGGATCGGATCGGCATGCCGTTTTCTCCAACACGACTGGATGGGTTAAAGTGACGTGTGAGAACTGACGGAATCTAATTTGGATCTCCGGATTGGGTTGGGCATTGAAATGACGAATCTAAAAAACAGCCAAGTATATATAAAGGGTCAAAACACATAACCCGGGGGTTCAAAATCCCAAATAGGGATCGGATCGGCGCGCCGTTTTCTCCTACACGACCGGGTGGGTTAAAGTGACGTGTGGGAACTGACGGAATCTAATTTGGATCTCCGGATTGGGTTGGGCATTGAAATGACGGATCTAAAAAACAGCCAAGTATATATAAAGGGCTAAAACCTACATCCGGGGGTCCAAAATCCCAAATAGGGATCGGATCGGCGTGCCATTTTCTCCGACACGACCTGGTGGGTTAAAGTGACGTGTGGGAACTGACGGAATCCAATTTGGATCTCCGGATTGGGTTGGGCATTGAAATGACGAATCTAAAAAATAGCCAAGTATATATAAAGGGCTAAAACCTACAACCTGGGGGTCCAAAATCCGAAATAGGGATCGGATCGGCGTGCCGTTTTCTCCGACACGACCTGGTGGGTTAAAGTGACGTGTGGGAACTGACGGAATCCAATTTGGATCTCCAAATTGGGTTGGGCATTGAAATGACGGATCTAAAAAATAGCCAAGTATATATAAAGGGCTAAAACCTACAACCCGGAGGTCCAAAATCCCAAATAGGGATCGGATCGGCGTGCCGTCTTCTCCGACACGACCGGGTGGGTTAAAGTGACGTGTGGGAACTGACGGAATCCAATTTGGATCTCCGGATTGGGTTGGGCATTGAAATGACGGATCTAAAAAACAGTCAAGTATATATAAAGGGTCAAAACACACAACCCGGGGGTCCAAAATCCCAAATAGGGATCGGATCGACGCGCCATTTTCTCCGACACGACTGGGTGGGTTAAAGTGACATGTGGGAACTGACGGAATCTAATTTGGAACTCCGGATTGGGTTGGACATTGAAATGACGGATCTAAAAAATAGCCAAGTATATATAAAGGGTCAAAACACACAACCCGGGGGTCCAAAATCCCAAATTGGGATCAGATCGGCGTGCCGTTTTCTCCGACACGACCGGGTGGGTTAAAGTGACGTGTGGGAACTGACGGAATCCAATTTGGATCTCCGGATTGGGTTGGGCATTGAAATGACGGATCTAAAAAACAGTCAAGTATATATAAAGGGTCAAAACACACAACCCGGGGTCCAAAATCCCAAATAGGGATCGGATCGGCGTGCCATTTTCTCCGACACGACTGGGTGGGTTAAAGTGACGTGTGGGAACTGACAGAATCCAATTTGGATCTCCGGATTGAGTTGGACATTGAAATGACGGATATTAAAAACAGCCAAGTATATATAAAGGGCTAAAACCTACAACCTGGGGGTCCAAAATCCCAAATAGGGATCGGATCGGCGTGCCGTTTTCTCCGACACGACCGGGTGGGTTAAAGTGACGTGTGGAACTGACGGAATCCAATTTGGATTCCCAGATTGTGTTCGGCGTTCAAATGACAGATCTAAAAAACACCAAGAAACGATGGATCTAAAAATAGTATCTAATTAAACTTTAGAAATAATCACATATTTTAAATTTAATTTTTGAAAATAATGTATGCCTTTTAATTATTATTAATGTTTTTTAATGTAGGATCCACCTCCGGCACCTGACGATGACGAGACAGGGACAACAGACGATCCGGCAAATCTGTCTTGATTTTTTGTATTTATTATTTTGTATGAATTTTTAGTTATTGTTTTTTATGAATTTATGTTGATTGTGAGTATTTGTGAAATTTATGAATATTGGAGCAAGTTTGAAAAATCTTTTTTATTTGTCAATTTAAAAAATATATATATAATGCACATTCCGACAGATTTTTCGACGGATATTTATCCGTCGAAAATTCTAAATTACCGACAGAAATAATCAGTCGGTAATCCCGTCTATAGTTCTGACGACCTTTTCCGACGGGTTTACTGATTTACCGACGGAATGTCTATCGGTAAATACTGACATTATTTCCGACGGATTTGTCCGTCGGAGTATTTCGACCGATTTCTGACGGAATTCTCTTCCGTCGGTAATTTCTGACCAACAATTTCCGACGGAACATTTCCGACGAGCTTCGGACGGAAATCTGTCGGAAGGATCATGGTCCGATGGATTTCCAACAGATTTCCGATGGATTCTTTCCGTCGAAAAAGCCGCATTTTCTTGTAGTGAAACCTATTACAGTATTTACCTATTTTCATTATAGTATACATGCTACCAGGTTACAGTTCGAGCACTACACTCTAACCTACACTATTACAGTACACGTAATAAGGTGTTACAATAACTTCCTAATCCTGTTACAATACATGGTAGCATATTACAATATACATTTGAGTTTGCGTGATACAGAGCACATACAAGCCCACTGAAGACTGCATAAAAGGAAAATAGGTATATTGCATAAACAAGCCCCTTTACAATCTAAACTCCGTAACCCGATCACTCGGTGGTAGAGGGTGGGGAGGAAGAGGAACGGGTCGGGGAGGGAGGGGAGGAAGAGGAACGGGCCGGGGAGGGAGGGGAGGAAGAGGAATGGGCCGGGGAGGGAGGGAAGGAAGAGGAACGGGCCGGGGAGGGAGGGAAGGAAGAGGAACCTGTTACAATCTAAACTCCGTAACCAGATCTCTCGGTGGAGGAGGGAGGGGAGGAAGAGGAACGGGCCACGGAGGGAGGGGAGGAAGGTGAGGAACATATTTGTTCTACCCTAGGGCCGATGTCAGGGAGGATGTTGGTGAGGCCCTTATGACCGTACAAACGAGAAACTTTCTGTAAAGCCATCATCCGGCCGATGTAAAAACCCTTCCAATAGTCGGGGCTGTAGGTCGTCGGCGAAGGTGGAGCCTGTGGCGCCAGGGGAGCCGGGGGCGATGGTGGCACCGGTGACGCAGGTGCCTTGCCATCCCTCTGGGGAGCACGGTTAGATGAAGACATCTGCAAATAAAGAGGAAGAAGACGAGCAAGAAAGCTAGGAAGAAGAAGACTCAGAGAAGCTTGTGAATGATAAATATGCGGCCCTGGGTTTCTTTTATAGTTGTGAAGAACGGTTCACGGGCCTTCTGTGTAACTGATGTCAATGGTTGCTGTAAGTGTTGTCGACACGTTATGTAAGAGAAACTTTCCATTGGTCAAATTTTACGGCCCTTCGAAAGGATCGAAGCGTCAGTGTCGAGGTGAACGTGGGGTTGGAAAGGACGGAAGGGTAAGACGGGAATGGAAAAAAGTGACGGATGCAAAAGAGACGGGAATCGTGGGTCGATGGTCGTAAATGGTGACGTCTGAAAAGTAGGGACTGGAAATTAAACCGGGCGAAAAGTAAGGACTTTACGTCTACTAGTATTCTGATAGAGACGAGGAAAAAAATACCATCATCTGACAGGGACCCCCAATTAATTTTCCCTATTATTGACTTACAAAGATGTACATATTATATATGAATTTATAAAATAAAAAAATATTAACATATTAGTTGTCTTTGACAAATGTAAATGGAATAGTTCGATTTATCAATTATAATTCAAATAGAGTCACGTCGAATCAATTTGACTTGATCTGATTTTAAAATTATTTAATTTAATTTAATTTGATTTGAGTTGAATACTTAATCCTACTTAATTTAATTTGAAAAAAAAATTCTTTCCAAATTGAACGAAACCAAACTATGCTCACCGGTACGACATCTTGTCATTGCACGGCGTGGCAGGTGACAGAAGGGACGGCACTCGTCTTGTCTCGCTTTACACGTCGGTAGATCAGAGGAAAGAGATCATCGGACAGATCATGAAGGTACAGACGGAGACACTCTCCAGCTGCTGTCGAGCCGACGGACGATGGAGAACCTCCCCTTTAGAATACAAACAGGGTCCACGGTACTCGTCTCCCCCCACATTACACGTACATCTGATAGATCACTACTTAAAAGGAGAGAGGAGAGTGCAGATGAAGGTACACAGCACGCAGGCGATGGAGGACTCTCCCTTTATGATACATCTGGTGCTGAATGCAGTAATTTGTCAATTGCATGTATTTGTGAGTGTACTTTTTTTTTGGCTTTTTTTCATTGACCAATACACTTAAAAGTACATTATATCTATTGAATGAAAAATAACAAGTGTATTCAAAGTACATTAATCGACAACTGTAACAAATATTTCTCGGAGGCCATTCTAGCCGTGAACACTACTCTCGCGCGGTGGACATGGAAGGCGGTACATGCGTTAGTTCGGGGGTTTTGGCCCGCCTTCTTCAGCTGCCCCTCTCCTGGACTCCCAACTTCCATCGATTCAGAATCATGGGTCATCCAATAGGATGTGATAATGAGTTAAATATCACTGGACTTTGAAATTTGGGTGTTGAGATGAAGATGTCTAACCGCTATATAGAAAAGTGACTCTTTAAAAAATTGGATGTGAGATTTATTTTACGACACACCTCCACACGTGTAAATTAATATCAGACAATGACAGGTGTATATTAAATATTATAATCAGACATGTAATCTCCAAGATCATATTCCGCTTTGGTATCATGATAATGAGTCAAATATCACTCAATGTTAAAACTTAGATACTGAGATGAGAAAGTCTAACCATTATAGAGAAAAGTGACTCCCTTAAAATATCCAATGTGAGATTTATATATTTCCCTAACACGAGGCAGTTCCATTATATTTTACTATATTTATTTGGATGATTACGGTATTCAAATATGGTCGGTAGAAGAGTTATCTTATTCAATTTTTTTATGTTATTTAAAACTCACATTAGTACGATCAGTACATTATGATACTATTAAATTACAATACGATCGAATACATCGATACATCTAATCTTGACATATAATATTGAGGAGCACTGCCACTGATGTTTTAACCATATATACAAAGATTAGATACAGATTGGAGTCCACTGAAAAAACACAGGTAATTAATTAAGTTATTCCGCTTAGCATTAAGAGCATGAAGTGGATTAGCTAAGTTAAACAGACATCTTCGACAGCTTCTAAGAATTTGGATATTAGATAAATATATAAGGAAAAAATAGTTAACCCTTTTTGGCAAACAAAATCTAATCCATGCTTCAAGGACGGCCAGTCAATTATGCGCGCCGATTAAGTCAGCAGTAATTACGGTTTTTCAATATACCGATTGATCGCATGCAGCATGTTTTCCAACATTTGGATCTCTATCGGTCCTTTTGTTTCAGCGAATAAAATATCACGTAAGAATTTTTTTTTTAGAATGTTTTCATATAATAATTTATTTGGTATCACTGAAAAGTGAATTTATGAAATTTTTTTACTTAAAATTATAGATTTTGACATATTTGATGAGACTCTGTAAATTATTTTTTAAATTTCTCTTTCACATAGGATTTTCATGAGTGTAATTATATCTCTCGTTTTTAATGTCCGATGTTTAGAATCGACGGTTGGCATCGGGCATCGATAGGCAACCAGTGCCTGACATCTGTTGTCTGATGCTCGGTGGACCGACAACTCGGACCCCGATGCTCGGGGACTGGTGGCTGGCAACATGGCAGCTAGCGGCCGTCGTCGACGCCCAACAGCCGGCATCCGGCTACTGCCACTCGGTAGCTGGCAACTCTGTGTCTATCGTCCGACGCCCGACAACTAGCGTCCAGTAGTCGGCAACTCTGTGTCTGACGCCCGGCGCCCGATATGTGACGTCAGATGGGCAACTGGCAGACCGACAATCTAGCGACTGTCGGTCGGCGCCTCTGGTTCAGCATCTGGCATCCGACATCTGGCGTGCAACGTCTGGTGTCCGACGTTCGGCCTCCGGTGCCTAATGCTTGACGCCCAGCGGACCGGCAACCTGTCGCCCGACGTCCGGTGCCCGACGCCCAATATCCGGCGGTCGACAACTCGGTGTTCGACAGCTAACGTCTGACGCTCGTCGTCGGACGATTAGCGATCAAATAATCGACACATAGAACGTATTTTTTTATTTTAAAATATTTTAATTATTTTTTAAAATTATTCTTAATAAATATTTTATTAAAAAACAAACTCTAAAAAATCTTTTTAAAAAATTACATAGATATTAAATAGATAATTATGTTTAATTTTTTGTAATTTTTTTTACCCATAAATATATTTTTATAAGCAACTAAAGGGACAGAAATTAATCATCATCAATTGACCTACCTATCCTACCAAATCTTAATGCCGGCGCTGGCAGATTGAGGGTGGCAAAGCGAAATAAAAAAAAGAGAAGAAGAAGAAGAAACGTCAGTGTCATCGAGCTGGGGCAATAATCGCGGTGCTACGATCCTCCTAGCCCATGGTTGGCAGATGAACAACACGGGCTCCACCCATGTTGTGTTGGGTTTTATTATTGAGCACCACTTGGTGCAAACTCCCATGGGGAGTTTGCATCCACGTGGATGCAAACTACACCCCCATTGGGGTGGGCACAACCCTAGGGGTGTGTCCACCCCCAATGACCTCAGCTCCCCCAATGGGGAGCTGAGTTTGTTGCAAACCGCCATGCTGGCGGTTTGCAACAAGACTTACCCTTTATTATTAGCATTAAATCTTATATTTTATTATATTTATATATTAAACCTTTAGTGTTATGTTTATAGTAATTTTCATAGTGTAGTTTCGTATGACGGAATTTACGTGACATTTACCTTATGTGGAGTTGGCATGTACGGGGATGTGTGAGATTGTGTAATATCCTGTGTGCGAAATCTTAAGTTCAGAACCTCTAAATCTACCTTTAAACATTTGTTTCTAAACTTTGACACTCTAGTTAAAGATAATCTTTTTACCTCATAAATATAACCATATTTAGTCAACAATCGATGTTCCTTAGTTAGCAATTGATGTCTTGGTCAACAATCGATGTTCATTAGTCAGTAATTGATGTCTTGGTCACCAATCGATGTTCCATTCGAAGTGTAGTTTCGTATATGATGAAGTGAAGTTTCGACTGGTCAATTTTCATCGTTGTCAGTTGAAGTGAAACTTCGTATATGATGAAATTTAACTTCGTATATGACAAAGTGAAGTTTCGACTGGTCAGTTTTCATCGTTGTCAGTCGAAGTGAAATGTCGTATATGACGAAGTGTAGCTTTATATATAACAAAGTGAAGTTTTGACTGGTCAGTTTTCATCATTGTCGGTCGAAGTGAATCTTCATATATGATGAAGTGTGAAACTTCGACTGGTCAATTTTCATCATTGTCGGTCGAAGTGAAACTTCGTATATGACAAAGTGTAGCTTCGTATATGACGAAGTGAAACTTCGAATAGTCATTTATATCGTTGTCAGTAGAAGTAAGACTTCGTATATGACGAAGTGAGGCTTCGTATATGACGAAGCTAGTTTCTACTAATCTTGACCAAAACTAATATGACGAAGTTGCTGAACAATGCAAATCTTTTCATGGAGCAGATGAAAAATATTATATTCATGAGATAATAGTGATATTAAGGATTTTATGATAGGCATGAATTTTGTCATCACCAATATTAAAAAGTTAATACGTAGAATGGTTTAGCAAGAGCTCCCTTTCGTTCTCCAATCTTTATGACCATTGTTCAGTAATCGATTGGCCTCCAGTCAAAGTTTCTTTGTTCTCCAACCAATATTTTTCGTGTCCTCTAATCGAATTAGAGTTGAGTATAATCTCTTAGTGCTTGTACTTTTGTCAGACTAGTGGCAATGGTCGTCATCATTTGACCCCTTTGGTCTATCAACTTTCCGGCATAGACCTCTATGCCTATTAGAACAACCCATACCTTTTCCTGAGATCACGTTGTTGGCCTGTGAAAAACCTTCCACTCATCATCCCATCAGTCATCTCCACTAGATTAGTATCTTCCTTTAACCTGCATGTTGGCCAGGTGTCCAGATCCCCTTACTAGTATGGCCCCACTTGGAACTATAACCCCTTTTATAGCCTTGGTGACCATCCTTCCAGCCAACCTTCTGTCTTTTACTGTTGGGAATAACTGAGAGTTAGAGCTTGGAACTGTGCAGCTTCCTGTCAGTTTGGGCCTCCCAACTTTCTTTGGAAGTTTTGATTGGTTCCCCTCACTAAGGTAGGCATAACCAATCCTTTTATTGACCCTTGTGGAAGTCTCTCTTTATCCCCTCAGTACAATGCCGTTTATGAACTTGCATGTTTGATTCAGAAACCTGATGTGAACCCTTTTCGGATAACCTTTGAGAAACCTATGTCTGATTGTCTTGGCAAGGTATTTTGACCTCTCTCTCTCTCTGAGGTGCTTAGGACTCTTCATGGTTGGCATCATGCATGAGGGGTCAGCCGTGACGATGGTTTCATCCCAAAAATCAAACGTAGGTGGTTAGGCTCACTAAATTAGAGATTTGTTAGTATGTATGTATATGTAAACATTCTATTTCGACAGGTGCTTAGCTATATGTTATTCATCCCCACGAGAGCTTTGTTGATGCCATTCGATTTGTATGAATTTGAATCTCTGCCAATCAATCATGTTTTCTAAATGTGATACATGCAACCTGTTAAATCTTCCTTGCAATGTACTCTTTGTGTAACTTTTATGCTTCTATAACCTCTTAAGTTGTACTACATTCCATACTCTTATGCTTTACCGCCTGCTGGTTTGCCTACTGAGTTCCTTTAGAACTCATGTCTTTGTTTGAACCCATTTCAGATTCTTCATCCTGATGAAGTTCCCTCATCAAGCCAACCTCCTTTGCTATGTATGTACTTCAGGTTGGATGATCTAAAGGATAAACTGTGATTAAGTTGTGGCCGTGCCACCTTTTGTATTAAGAAATTTTCCCGTCATGTAATTAATGAACAGACTATGGTATTGTATCTATGTTTTATGTGCACTGATGTGTGGTGCATAGAGCTAAACTTAATATTTTTACTATGTACCGGTCTTGTGACTGGTCTGCATAAGTATTTCATGCAACATAGAAGACCTTTCCATAACAGTGTGTGTAAGATGCTTCCATTTTGTGTGTGTGAGTGTAACCTCATAACCGGCCGGAAGGGATGTCATGTCACTAAAGATTGTCCCATATCAATCATGAACTTGTCCTTATACAGTATTAATTTTATCCCCTTAATATCTAAATTTTGATAGTGACTTTATATTTTCAACACGATACTTAATTAGATAACCAGAATCTCAAATTGATGTATTCAACTATCCATAGAATAGAAAAACCCTCAATTGATTAAAACAATATAAGAAGTTAATACAAAGAGTTTACAAAATGAATATCAAACTCTTAGCAGTTATATATGATTAAAAATATACATATTAACTTCGAGGAGTTAAAAAATGTAAGAATGTGTTATAAATAAGGAGTTAAAAATGTATGTATTATAAATAAACATTGGCATAAAGAAGTTAATTAATACATGTTGTATTTAATGTGTTAACTTCTCACAGATGATAGGGGTTAGTTGAAATTTTAAAATAAATCTAAAATGCAACTTATAGATAAGTAGGAAAACAAGATCTGAACATAAGTATATACATTAATACAATTATTATAAGGTTAGGAAGCAAGGTATTATAAGGCCAAAAATGGCGAGTTTCTCGTAAAGTTGGTTGTACTGTGCCAATTGACCGTATCCGTGGCACAATATTTTATGATCCGTACCGTACCGATTGATCGACAGAAAATATCAAGTCAGTTGATCGATTTTCATCTCTCTTTGAAGACCAAATAGACTACGAGATCTAGGCGTCACCCTGACAGAAATCAGTCGACCGATAAAGAGAAATTGGTCGGCCGATTTTAAACTTTGACTTGTTGGGGGTCTGAGGATGTCACGCCCCGCCAATTTAGCAGCGAAATAAATCAGGGAGACGTAAACCAAGCACATAGTCGAGTAAAATGTACAACAGTTGAATAATTCAGAGCATCTATTGAACAATAAATTGAATAAAACTCTTCATTTCATTATAAAATCACTAAGACTATTACAACCACTAATTCGGAGTCACGCATACGGCTCAATGACATTACTACATTGGAAAGAAATTTAACACAATAACTACTAGACTCCATGGTACTAAGGTAACTTCATGAGTTGACTCTAGGAAACTCATCACTCTGGTCCTGTCCCACTGGTGTGTGTGACGTCAAAGTCCGACTTACTTGAGGCACACAAGTCAAATAACGAAGGGTGAGCGATAACACCCAGTAGGACTTAAATCTCAGGCTCAAGCAGGCTTTAAGTAATTAATGCATTAAATGGCAGAGCAACTAAAGATAGAGAGCGAGAGAGTCAAGTATCATAAAAGATAGCATGATAGCACGTGATTGGAACAGCACAGGTCACCTAGTTCAGATAGCAGATGAATCATGTATAGCACGAGGATAAAAGTTAAGTCACGATAGAAAACGATAACAATGCAATAGCAAATAACGACATTGTCAAACAATAGCAAGTAACATGTACAGCAAGGAGAGAGAAGTAGTTGGCCATATAGAGAGTAAATTGCACTTTTGATTGATTTGCTTAACAATCGAAATAGTATAGCACTTTTGATTAACTTTCGTCAATCAAAATAGTATTGCACTTTGGTTATCTGAAGATAGCCGTGAGAGAGTATAGCACTTGTTCATCAAAAAACAACGAGAGAATATAGCACTTTGTATTGATTGTCTTAGATTAATCTTGATAGTATGACACTTGGATGTAATGCCGTCATTTTGATCATTTAACTCCCATGGGAAAATGGCACTTTTGGGCGCTCTCCCCAGGACCAGATCAGGCCCTATTGCGCTGGCATTGGTTATGTTGTTTATCTTTAGACAATCAGTTAATGGCCAATAGAGAGTACCAAGAAATAGATAAGAGCTCGAGATGAATAGATGAGATAATAGAGTGAACGTGAATAGATGAGCGAGTAGAGTATAGATGAGAGCTAAGGGACAATGCACGTAACACATCGAGTAGCAGGTGATAGTAACAGTTGCACAACACGCGCTATTGGTGTTGGCAGCCAGGTGAAATTCACTACCTTTCCGCTGGCCATGTTATGCACAGGTCCAGAGATTCGGCGTGATTCAAGGTAAGAGTGAACTTCTAATAGCCGTTTGGATCATGTTGATCCCTAAAGGGTATCATAGGTGTTAGAGTACAACCAGCTCGTCGACCATGTGGGAATACATGGACAGAGGAGACTTACGAAGTCCTTGAACAAAGACTCACTAGTCCGGCAGAAGGAATATCTGACAGAGAGTTTGTCCAAGTCAAGAAAGTGTGTATATAAAAACAAGTGCTCGACGTTCTAGAGGAGTTCTAGAACAATGGAGCGTCGAGAGCGGTGTTCCAAAACATCGCACGAATCGTAAACAAGTTCTTTTAAAATAGGGCAATTAATTACATAAATTACCAGATATGTTATGTATCATATTCATGCCAATTAAGCCGTATTTGGATGGTTCAAAGTGTGTGCATGTGCCATGAAATCTTAGATATGAAAAGGTCATGTGATTAACTTTTATTAATTTAGAATACCGTCAATATGTACAGCTTCATTTTTCTGAAATTAAAACAGTTAACAAGACCTAGGATTACTGCAGAACACAAGACTTTCAAAAATGTGAGTTTATATGCAAAAATCCTGAGATCGCGACGGACCCTTGTACGGGTCGCGACAGGGATAAAATAGATCGCGATAGGGTGCAGTACAGATCGCGACAGGGTCTGGCAGGACAGGCGCTCGGATCGCGTCAGGGGTAAGAAGGGAACGCGACGGGTTCTGGCAGACCGGGCAGCAGATTGCGACGTCAGGTCTGTCGCGATCTGATCGTGACAGAGTGTACTGTCGTGATGGCCTTGTGAACGCGGCCTATCAGGCCGTCGCGTTCACAGGGTCCGTGCAAGAGTCCGACAGGGAAAGGACAAAGCATTGGATTACGGACCAGACCTTTCCTATTTTGACACAGGGTTGCTCTAAAACTAAGAACAAATTGTATGGTGCATGAAAAATCGTGAAACCAACTTTAAACAAATCCAGACATGCATGGGTACTTCCAGTAAATCAGAATCGGAAAGCAACGAAGGTTTCAACATGGTTTAATAGAGTATTCATGATGAACATAGAGCTGTGTACAATTGGGATCAACGAATTAATTCGCATGATAGGTTGGATGGAAATTAGGGCTTTTAGGGCAAAAGAAACCTAACATCCATCAGAATCTTCCATAAAAATCTCATGGCATGAGGACGAGTATACATGAAGATATGAATTTAATAAGAGGGTTCGGGGTCATGAAGTTCACAGAACTTGGAAAATTGAGAACGAAAGATTTACTCAATAGGAAACTATGAAATCAAAGGGCTTTTGTTCCTGATAGACGAGACATCCTACAGAAAAATTTTCAAGGTTTATGCTCGTGAGAATGCCTACCTTTGATCGTTTTCCTCTTCTAGGGTTAAGACTTGAAGAACTTGGGTTGTGGGCTTGAGAACTCCTTTCTCCCATGAGATCTCCTCCTCTTGGCCTCTCCTCCTGGTCCAGCAACCTCTTGGCACGAGCTAGGGCCGGCCATGAGAGTTTAAGAGAAGTATTTAAGCTTCTCCTCATTCCTTTTCCTAGTTTAAGTCTAATTCCTATTAATTCTGAGTTTTCTTATTTCCTACCCTTTCTAAGCATGAGAACTTCTATTTGGGTTGGGATGGGAGCTAAATTCATGGCCAAGCAACTAGGGTAGGTTTAGGAATCCAATTTTAACTCAAATTACTTATTTAATGCATTAAATGCCTCTTTTCTATTTAAGTAATATTTAAGTTGCGAATTTATGGTATTAATTTTCCCATTATTATTCCTTTAAAAATCCTTATTTTTAAATTTTAAAGGGTCCATTTAATAAGGCCCATTACTTATTTTCATTTAATGGATTTTATTTAATTCTCTTTTATTTAATTTTCTATTTAATTTAATTAATTTTCTTACTTAAATTTATTCATGGGCTATGGGAGGTCCATTGGTCCAATTCCGATAATGGGTAATCATTACATGACGTTGGAAGTCTCTCTGACATGTTCGTTTAATTTATGGATGCATTATTTTTCTGTATTAACGGTTTTCCGACTTAGTTTCCTAATTTAGATAATTAGTTACATTGTGACAAAAACTTGGCCAATCAGATTTTTCATTGCTTGAATTCCTTAGTAGACCACTTAGGAATAATGTCTAGGGTTGATTTATAATTTTTATGAAATTTTTCGATGTATTCTTGCACATACGATGTATTCTTGCATATTCTTGCACATGCAGTATTAATTTTTTTTTCTGGGTTGCTACATCCTCCCCCACTTAAAAAGAATTTGGTCCCCAAATTCCATGACTCCTTTGGTCACATATGAATCATTCATTGTAAAAAGGCATTAATCATTGTGAGTTCAGAGGTACCTTCCCCATTTCCCACTTCTGGATTTGAGTAGAGTCGCACCAAGGCTTCTAGTGTATCTTGCTCATGACGTTGGTTCTCTAATTGTGGGCAGTCTCTCATCTTCTGGTCCGAGTTTCCACATTGCAAACATTTTCCTTGTTTCCACCAACAATCCTCCAACGTGTGGCCCCTCCTATCGCAGTGCCGACATCGTCCTTTGCGAACAAGGGCTAATTGTATGTCGTTCTTCTTATTATTCTTTATCTTTCTCTTATCATTGTTTGGTTGTTTCCCTTTTGTCATAGAGTTGAGATCTTTCGTGTTAATGGATGATTCCATTAGAAGAGGGTAGTCTTGTAGCTGATGCCTCGAGTCGCCACAACATAGGCATGCACCAATTTTCCGCCAACACTCCCTAGCCACATGACTTGACTTGTGACAATGAAGGCAGATGATTCGGGAGAACTCATTGTTACATTTATTTTGTTGGTTTGTCTCCTTGCCAGGGTTATATCTTCTCTTCCCATGTTGATTGGTCTCCTTTTTAAATCTCTTGGTCGCTTCCAGAGCTTCTTCTAGTAGTTGGGCGGCTTGCTGACATGCCAGAACTAGCCTCTGAGTTGGTCTCATGTCGGCGTCCATTAAGAGTTCCTTCAAGAATAAGGTTGTCATTAGGATGCTAAAGTAATATTAAGCCGATACATATAGATGATTGTATTCAAATCTTAACCATGGTTCTACCCAATCCTCGCATAGGTAGGGTGGTTGACTTAGACACGTGTCATGGCAGTTCATCTAGAACATCCTATGACCTAAAATATCCTAATAAGGACATCGTAGCCTCTAATACCAACTGTCACGCCCCGCCAATTTAGCAGCGGAATAAATCGGGGAGACGTGAACCAAGTACATAGTCGAGTAAAATGTACAACAGTTGAATAATTCAGAGCATCTATTGAACAATAAATTGAATAAAACTCTTCATTTCATTATAAAATCACTATGACTATTACAACCACTAATTCGGAGCCACGCATATGGCTCAATGACATCACTACATTGGAAAGAAATTTAAAACAATAACTACTAGACTCCATGGTACTAAGGTAACTTCATGAGTTGACTCTAGGTCGCTCATCACTCTGGTCCTGTCCCATTGGTGTGTGTGACGTCAAAGTCCGACTTACCTGAGGCACACAAGACAAATAACGAAGGGTGAGCGATAATGCCCAGTAGGACTTAAATCTCAGGCTTAAGCAGGCTTTAAGTAATTAATGCATTAAATGGCAAAGTAACTAAAGATAGAGAGCGAGAGAGTCAAGTATCATAAAAGATAGCATGATAGCACGTGATTGGAACAACACAAGTCACCTGGTTCAGATAGCAGATAAATCAAGTATAGCACGAGGATAAAAGTTAAGTCATGATAGAAAACGATAACAATGCAATAGCAAATAACGACATTGTCAAACAATAGCAAGTAATATGTACAGCAAGGAGAGAGAAGTAGTTGTCCATATAGAGAGTAAATTGCACTTTTGATTGATTTTCTTATCAATCTAAATAGTATAGCACTTTTGATTAACTTTCGTCAATCAAAATAGTATTGCACTTTGGTTATCTGAAGATAGCCGAGAGAGAGTATAGCACTTGTTCGTCAAAAGACAACGAGACAATATAGCACTTTGTATTGATTGTCTTAGATTAATCTTGATAGTATGCCACTTGGATGTAATGCCGACATCCTGATCATTTAACTCCCATGGGCAAATGGCACTTTCGGGCGCTCTCCCTACGACCAGATCGGGCCCTATTGCACTGGCATTGGTTATGTTGTTTATCTTTAGACAATCCGTTAATGGCCAATAGAGAGTACCAAGAAATAGATAAGAACACTAGATGAATAGATGAGATAATAGAGTGAACGTGAATAGATGAGCGAGTAGAGTATAGATGAGAGCTAAGAGACAATGCATGTAACACATCGAGTAGTAGGTGATAGTAACAGTTGCACAACACGCGCTATTGGTGTTGGCAGTCAGGTGAAATTCACTACCTTTCCGCTGGCCATGTTATGCACAGGTCCAGAGATCCGGCGTGATTCAAGGTAAGAGCGAACTTTTAATAGCCGTTTGAATCATGTTGATCCCTAAAGGGTATCATAGAGGTTAGGGTACAACCAGCTCATCGACCATGTGGGAATCCATGGACAGAGGAGACTTATGGAGGCCTTGAAGAAAGACTCACCAGTCCGGCATAAGGAATATCCGATGGAGAGTTCGTCCAAGTCAAGAAAGTGTGTATATAGAAACAAGTGCTCGACATTCTAGAGGAGTTCTAGAACAGTGGAGCGTCGAGAGCGGTGTTCCAAAACATCACACGAATCGTAAACAAGTTCTTTTAAAATAGGGCAATTAATTACATAAATTACCAAATATGTTATGTATCATATTCATGCCAATTAAGCCGTATTTGGATGGTTCAAAGTGTGTGCATGTGTCATGAAATCTTAGACATAAAAAGGTCATGTGATTAACTTTTATTAATTTAGAATACCTTCAATATGTACAGCTTCGTTTTTCTGAAATTAAGACAGTTAACAAGACCTGGGATTATTGCAAAACAACAAGACTTACAAAAATGTGAGTTTATATGCAAAAATCCTGAGATCGCAATGGACCCTTGTACGGGTCGCGACAGGGACAGAACAGATCGCAACAGGGTGCAGTACAAATCTTGACAGGGTCCGGCAGGACAAGCGCTCGGATCGCGTCAGGGGCAAGAAGGGAACGCGATGGGTTCTTGCAGACCGGGTAGCAGATCGCGACGTCAGGTCTGTCGCGATCTGATCGCGACGTCAGGTCTATCACGATCTGATCACGACAGAGTGTACTATTGCGACGGCCTTGTGAACGCGGCCTATCGGGCCGTCGCGTTCACAGGGTCTGTGCCAGAGTCCGACAGGGAAAGGACAGAGCATTGGATTGCGGACAAGACCTTCCCTGTTTTGACACAGGGTTGCTCTAAAACTAAGAACAAATTGTATAGTGCATGAAAAATCATGAAACCAACTTTAAACAAATCCAGACATGCATGGGTACTTCCAGTAAATCAGAATCGGAAAGCAACGAAGGTTTCAACATGGTTTAATAAAGAGTATTCATGATGAACATAAAGTTGTGTACAGTTGAGATCAACGAATTAATTCGCATGATAGGGTGGATGGAAATTAGGGCTTTCAGGGGCAAAAGAAACCTAACATCCATCAGAATCTTCCATAAAAATCTCATGGCATGAGGACAAGTATACATGAAGATATGAATTTAATAAGAGGGTTCGGGGTCATGAAGTTCACAGAACTTGAAAAATTGAGAACTAAAGATTTACTCAATGGAAAAGTATGAAATCAAAGGGCTTTTGTTCCTGATAGACGAGACATCATACAGAAAAATTTTCATGGTTTATGCTCGTGAGAATGCCTACCTTTGATCGTTTTCCTCTTCTAGGGTTAAGACTTGAAGAACTCGGGTTGAGGGCTTGAGAACTCCTTTCTCCCATGATATCTCCTCCTCTTGGCCTCTCCTCCTGGTCCAGCAACCTCTTGGCACGAGCTAGGGCCGGCCATGAGAGTTTAAGAGAAGTATTTAAGCTTCTCCTCATTCCTTTTCCTAGTTTAAGTCTAATTCCTATTAATTCCGAGTTTTCCTATTTCATACCCTTTCTAAGCATAAGAACTTCTATTTGGGTTGGGATGGGAGCTAAATTCATGGCCAAGCAACTAGGGTAGGTTTAGGAATCCAATTCTAACTCAAATTACTTATTTAATGCATTAAATGCCTCTTTTCTATTTAAGTAATATTTAAGTTGCGAATTTAGGATATTTTTCCATTATTCTTCTTTTAAAAATTCTTATTTTGGCCCACTAAAATTTGAAGGGTCCATTTAATAAGGCCCATTACTTATTTTCATTTAATGGGTTTATTTAATTCTCTTTTCTTTGATTTTCTATTTAATTTTTTCTTACTTGAATTTATTCATGAGCTATGGGAGGTCCATTGGTCCAATTCTGATAATGGGTAATCATTACATGACGTTGGAAGTCTCTCCGACATGTTCGTTTAATTTATGGATGCGTTATTTTTCCGTGTTAACAGTTTTCCGACTTAGTTTCCTAATTTAGATAATTAGTCACATTGTGACAAACACTTGGCCAATCGGATTTTTTCGTTGCTTGAATTCTTTAGTAGAACACTTAGGAATAATGTCTAGGGTTGGTTTATAATTTTTATGAAAATTTTCGATGTATTCTTGCACATACGATAGTGGTACGTATGTTTCTATTATTTTGATTTAAAAAAATTATTATCTCCAATTTTTAAAGTATTAATTTTTTTCCGGGTTGCTACAGGGGATGTTCACTAGAAGAATCAGTCGACCGATAAGAAGAAATTGGTCGACCGATTTTACTATATCGTACTGATCGTGCCAAGAATCGCAAATGTCCAGGCATGACTGTTTTGTTACGTTATGCAATTGCATGACAAACCTACTTTCTCACCACTTTACCAGCCGCCTCCTCTTCACTGCAACAACTTGCATTCTCATTTTTATTCTTTTTTTCTCCATCTCTCTAACCTTTAGATCCTAATCCTAGGTCAATACTAGAGTACAGTTTGGATGTATCAACTGCTATGACCGCTCTCTCTCTCTCTCTCTCTCTATATATATATATATACATATATATTTGACAAAAGGGGTGCAAGGTAGGGGAACAGAGACAGAGGACGGGGTTTACTACGGGTCCACAAGGTGCACCCCAACACCTCCCTGAAGCGCCCCCGAGAGGTGGTGGGAAGCATCTACAGGCGCACCTTGGCTCGAGATGCATGACAGAGCAGAGCCCGTAACCGGACCACCCCACTGGAGACAGGACTTGAACCCTGGTGGCCTTTGCCTAAGGCAAATGTCTTGTCCATTACGGCATTGCACGAAAAGTGTTAGTACTCACGCAAAGTTTTACCTCCCATTTTAGATGTATGGGTAGACCCTACAACATTGACAGGCAACTTGGAAAGTAAACCCCCCCGGATACTAATTAAGTTGTTCTCATATTGTAACGACCCAGGATCTGAATTATCGATTACCCATCAGCAACCCGAACCCTGAACTGCCACCCACGAGCCGAAGCTCTGAAGGGTTAAAAGAGAAAGTCTGAGGAGAACATATAAGAAAATGTACACACCACAATAATTTTGAACATTCCACTATATATTGATAACAAAATGGTACAACTCAGAGCAGATCCAACAAAAGTAAAGAGTACAGCGAGTACAATAAAATAAGTACTACTCACAGAAGCTAAGCAGATCCAGCACCAGAGTGACCTGGCTCCTCAGCACTTGGAACCGATGACGAACCACCTAAAAGGGAAGGGAGTGAGTCTCAAAAGAGACCCAGTAGGGACACTAACCACCACTGGTAATAGTACTAAAAAGCAGTGCGGAAAGTAAAGCTATAGAAACTAAACACTGCAAGAACACACGAGAAACCGGTGGCGTGGCGCTCAACTCCTCACAAGAGTGCGCCAAGAAACTAGAACCTCGTAGGCTCAACAGTACAACAATCACACACAGACAATCCCACACATACAAGGTAGGACCAGCTAGGGCCTATGGGTTGGTGCTTCGACACCATAGAGTCCTCCAACCCTAGCCACGTGAGCACACACAGATGCTCTCCCTCGCATCTGGTCCTCGATCGGTTTCCCCCTACGCCGGACTCGAACAGTGGAGAAGGGGCCCCACGGAAATCGGCTCGTAACCACCACAAGGGGTACGTACAGGACGGAGTCACACTCGACATCCAGGCTCACTGGCAGAATAGCTCAACGCCAGTCATCCAGATGGAGCCTTCCTCGACGTCTGGGAAACACAACACATGCACAAGCAAGGCAAAACTTGGTACAAGCACAGATGGAGACGCTCTTAACATCCGACACACTGTGCCAAGAGGCAGACACCGTGTGTCAACACCTCGCACAATGGTAAAAGCGGTCAACCTGCTGGGACCTACCTGTGGGGTTGACGGTAACATCGATTGCCGCCACCCTAGGGTAGACGACAACACCCTTGCCGTCTTCAAAAAGTAGATAGAAACAGGCTTGCCGTTTACCTCATCTTGACGGCAAGGGATCCTGCCGCCAAGTTTCAACCTGAAGAACTTGATGTCAACCGATGTTGATGTTAAGTTCTTCAGCTTCCAGCAGCTGAAACAGCCCCAGGCCATTCCCACGGGCAATCCAGCCCAAAAACCCACGGTTTGATGATGGGAAATGCTTTCGCTCATCAGAAAACACTAGTGTGAAGCCGGAAAACAACAATCCAATGCTTGGATTGGCAAATTTACCCCAAAACCCGGCATGGAGAAACCCTCCCCGAAACCACATTTTTCACACAAATCATACACAACAAGCATGACATTGCAATAATGGGGAGTCAAGGGGCAGAGTCCCTACCTCAGGACGCAAGAAAAATCCCAAAAGAACCTTGAATCCCGCCATTTACCCCCAGAGCTCTCCCGCGAGGACGATCCTTCAAACCTCAGTTTCCCGCCCGATTCAGCATTCCCACGAGCACCACAGCCTCCCCACGATCCCCCGTTGGCCGTCGGAAGAAGTGGAGAAGAAGAAGGGTGAAGGTGGTGGGAAGGAGAGGGAGAGAAATGAGGAAGAAGGGGCCTCGGGTCGCCCCTAGAAACACAGGTCGGGCAGGTTGACGTCAACATGCTTGCCATCAACTTGCAACGACATGACCTTGACGTCATCATCGATTGCCGTCAAGTTCATGTACAGGAAGGCTCTGGAAACTTCGGTAGACGTCAACATCGATTGACGCCAAGAGCCAATAGACGACATCACTCTTGCCGTCAACCCTACTATTGACGTCAATAACCTTGACGTCAACCCACTGCTGACGTCAACATCCCTTGACGTCAACAGGCACTATTCCAGAAAGAGGCCCGTTAAGGGTCCAATAAGGCCCATGGCCTTACACATATTATATGATATGGGCTGACCGAAATAGTTGGACTTGGCCCAGGATCATCTATTTGAAGTGAATGCAAAGAAGAGAGAAGGCATGATTCTAAACGCATTTTATCTAATATTAGAACCTATAGTTCTCTAAAAGGTCAATAGTCGTAAATAAGTTAAATACATGTCAAGCAAGGCACAAATCCACTCTTCTTCTCACTCAAACTCTTATCTCTATTGACTGAGTTTAATCAAATATTGACTTGACCATCAAAAAGTCAATTTCAAAAAGGCCATAAGCCCCTTGTTCTTCCTCCTCCATTATGCAAAGATCCAACTCGAGCTTGTTTGTGGTCATCCCATTTTTAGAGGTCCTTTTGGATGGGACTGAAGACATTATATATATATAGAAAAATGTTGGGGTGCGGCGATTCGGCCCCGCCGCACCCTAGCTGCTGTCACTGGATGGGGATCCAGCAGTAGCCCCCCCCCCCCCCCCCCCCAAAAAAAAAAAAAAAAAAACTGGGCGCACTCCAGTGGCAGCAACTGGGGTACGGTGGGGCCGCATCAGCATACCCTAGCAGCCCTCATATATATATTTATATATAAATATATATAGGCATTGATAGAGTATGTTGTCTGATTTCAACCTGTTGGCAGTGTAAAAAGGGGCCTTCAAGGCACCAAAATATCAGAGTTGGATAAAAAAATAAAATAAAATTTGAAACAATCTATATATACATATTGTTGTGCACACACATGCGCAGAGGTAAGGGTGACTCGACCTAATAGAATCCATTCACTAGACTCACCAAGATAGAAGAATGAAAGCTAAAATCTATTAGCGTCCCACTCACCTGGAAATGGCTCATGAAGAAAGAAGGGTTTGGGATACCTATTCCACTTGAGTTTGATTCTCTATGCCCTTAGCACACAATCCAAATGAGTGAAAGTAGCACCTTGTTGGGCATGTCATCCCTAGATGACCTGTCAATCGCCAAGGTCGAGTCCTCGACCTCCTAGGCCATGGAAAGGCTCACCCCCGTGACCAAGGACATGGCCATGCCCTGAGGATTGTTTTGCAACGCCACCTATCCGTCATGCCCCTTAGCCTATGAACTTGGTAACAATGGCAATGCATCTTCAACACTCAGAGACTGAGTCAAACAACATGCCAACCCTTTATCCAAGACCACTTTGACCCTGCACAAAAACCCCCCTCCAAAAACTACTTTCAATAACTAGACATATAGGAAGGGGCAGCAAACTCTAGGGAACTTCAGACACATGCTTAAATGAGGATCAATGGAGGATAAAGAAGGAAAAAGGCAAATTATGGACTCTCCACCATCACACAGAAGCACCCTACACCACCCTCTCTTCATTTCGTCTACCCTTATTCTCCTCAATTCTTTGATTTCAATGTTAGATATCTTTGGATCACTCTTGAGACTTCTTGACTGTTCTCTTGTGGCTACGAGTGCAAGCAATACTTTCATCACTAACAAATTCAGAAATTAATTTGTGAAGATTGAATGGTGGAAGTCACATGATCAATTTTTTGACCATATATACATTTCCTATTTAGGTGTGTTGGCAATGTAAAGGGGGCTACGGTGCTTTTAGAGCACCAAAATATGACAGTTGGGTGAAAAAAAAATTTAATTCAGTTTTAATGAAAACAACCCATATCCACCCTTCGATTGGCATGAGGACTCCTCGCTGTTCGTGCCCAACATGAGCATTGTAGGATCGAATTCAGAGTATGAACATATCTAGAAGGGGGGGGTTTAAAATTGATCTAACACCAAATTATGTGGAAGCTTAAGCAATTCAAAGATCACTTCGATTTATAGATCCATTCAAGCAGAAACTATTACTGATCTGATGTGTGTATGTGTGAATTGTGTGAATATATAGGATGTGTGAAGCAGTTGTACAAGTAGTGAGATCGAAATCCTATGCAAACATTAGCGCAGAGACAAGAAAGCAAACCACTGCACAGAGGATTTTTAGGTGGTTCGAAAATCAGGCCAGTGATTCCTACATCCACCCCTCACACAGTGAGGCTTCACTACTCAAACTCGAGTACAACACACAGTGGAGCACGATGACTCCAAAACACCTTGAGCACGATGGCTCAACACACAATTGGAGCATGACGACTCCAACCTGAGCACGACGGCTCAACACACAACCGTGAGTACGACGACTCACAAACCAGAGTGCGACGGCTCACAACACACTGTGAGTGCGATGACTCACAAACTGAGCATAACGGCTCAAACACAACTGGAGCACAACGACTCCAAACTGAGCAGGATGGCTCAATGCAAGCTAGATCAAAAACATAAGAGATCAGATCTCTAGCAATGATCTGATTCACAGACTCAATCGCACACGGAAATTTGCACAGAATTTCATATACAGATCTCACAGACGAAAGTGAGATGAACACTCCAAGAAAATAAGAAAAATAGATGTTGGTTGGATGTTCCTTGGTGAAGAAGTCTTGCAGAAGCTTGAATTGAAGAGCCTTGAAAGAGTTCGATAGAGATCCTCTTCAATTCCCGATGCTCTGCTCTAGTGGCATCTAAATTGCTAGTACTTCTTCTGCTCAATTTGCTCCCCTCTTCAGCAAATCACAGCTTGGCCTTGATCACCACGTCCCTTTGGATGTAATTTCTGGAAGGCTGGAGGCTTGCGAGCTCTGGATTGCTCGTTAGATGCTTCTTAGCTTCAGAGCAGAGATAAGAGCTTTTATAGCCTCCGTGCAGTCCCTTTTTACGTGAAGGGAATGTGCATAAAAACTTAGAAGGCATCTTGGGCCGCCATGTGTCCAAAAGGTCTTCATCATATTGCCACTTGGATGAAAGGGTAATTTAGTAATTATAGCATCTCACATAGAGACCTCAGAACAAAATCACAGCCATCAGATTCATCCTCTGCACAATTCTGGATTTGCATAGAAAGAGAGAGTCGATGTCATTCTTCAAGAGAGTCGACCTACTGACCAATCATCAGTCTAAGGCTGACTGTCAGAACACTAGTGTCGACCTAACCAACAGGTAGAGTCGACCTGATCAACAGATAGAGTCGAGCTCCTGTGCATTCCTCCAAAAACTGGTTCACAGGATGGATGCTAGTGCCAACCTTATCTCCAACTAGAGTCGACACCACTGACCAAGTGTTCTTCAGAAACTTGCTGAGCAGACTATGTGTGTCGACCTGACTGATAACTGGAGTCGACCTGATGGATCTAGTGTTGACCTGTTTGTCAAATGGAGTCGACATAATTATGACTTTTTCTTCAGAAGTTTGCTGGCCAGTCTTGTAGAGTCGACCTGACTGTCAACTAGAGTCAATATACTTTTACAGAAACTTTGTAAATCCGTACAAATGAAGAGTAAACCATCAAAACATGTCATAAACAGTAGGATATGAGATATTTAGTATCAAGAACATGTTGTTTGAGCATTATTGTAATATATTCAATATGTACAATATGTTCACTGTGTCATCATCAAAATCAAATCGTGAGTGATGTTAATTGGTCATAATTAAAAAAATCATCATTAAGAAATTCCAACACACACTCAACACAACATTCTCCCCCTTTTTGATGATGACAAAACAAATACTCAAATTAAGTCTCTTTAGGCTACCCTTGTCTCAAAAACTTCCTCAACTTGCACTTTCTCCAATATTATACCAATGTACCAATCTCTCCAAAAAAAAAATTTCTGATGCACACACCAATATTTCTCCCCTATCACTGACCAGACCAAATTCTCCAAAATTCAAATTCTCCCAAATTCTCCCCGTCTCCCCCTTTTTGAGAGCATCAAAAAGATAGAGTAAAAATTAACTTGAAGGAGTTCAGAAAAAGAAGTGGTGAAAAGAGATGTTCAAGAATGATCAAAATAAATGAGGCATAGTGATATTGACATATGAGAGAGTTTATTGTGTTTTTGCAATTGTGTATTAAAGTTTAATCACAAGGACACACTCAACACAAAGTATAGCAAACTATAATTATCTGAATGTAGTTAAAATGATCATGAAAATGTGAGTTTCAGTGACCTATGTAAGTGAACAGAAGTATTCAACAAGGAAGTTAGAAGCTTTAAATGTAACACAATGTAGAATAATAATTCTAAACTCAGTAAGCATGAACTTTATTTAGGTCTTACGCTTTTCTATTCTGTCAATTTGAATTTTCTTTCATTTTTAGCTGGGAAAGAATACAAGAATAAATTAGTTAAATCTCACTTTTTAGTGCAAAAGATCACATTGATCAGATGCAAGACCTTTTGATTACTCAGTGGTTAAACTTTCATTATCTTATACAGAGTTGAAAATATTGATTTCCACTTTTTGACGCGAAACAAATCACTTTTTAGGAGAAATGGCCCGGTTACTCAGTGGTTCAAGAATTTGCATTGCTATGTTTGTATCTTTCTAGATTGTTTTTCATTTTCTTTTAATGTTCTGCAGGATTTTATTTGCTTTGACCAGAAAGGTCATGACTACGAATATAGAGAAATTATTCTTAACATGTGGTAAAAGTAAAGCTTAAACTTGCATATGTTAAATATTAATGCCACTCATTGTAATCACGGGGATTGTGCGCCCCCAAGTACACAAAAGAACGTGCTCAATATGAAGGCATGGAAAAGAGGATGTGATCGCCACCTAGATAGTTGCCTAAGAATAGAAATAACACGGGCTAACTAGTCTAGGAAAAGGAGAGAGAACATGGAGGACTCACTGATATCACGACGGAGGACCCCGTCACGATGGCTCTGATGACGCGACGCCCGTGAAGGGCGTGTCTCTGTGTCGCGTCTCCTTAGTCCGTCGCGTTCTCTACAGTGCGGGAGAAGTGTAGGTGGACCTTCTTCCTGTCCTCCGGCCGGCCAGAAGACTAGAGCTCCTCGTGAGGTGTTGCCTAAATACCTGCCAAAACAACGAAAACAAAGAAGAAAACCCTGTTAGAACAAGCTAAGCATAGTATCTATTCGAAATTGAAAAGAAAAGGTGAAGCATGGTGGGAATGGACCCGGGGGTGGTTTTAAACCCCTTGGGTGTGTGTGGAAAACGTGGGAAGGAAAAGGGAAAATGATTCCTATCTAACAAAGCAATAAACATGCATGAAATAAGAAAGAGGAAAGAGAAAAAGAAGGAGCCCCGTATGGGGCTACTCCCTGGCTCCAAGTGGTGTCTTCAGTGGGTGTAGAAGCTCCAAGGGTCGCCTCCTCAAGCTCCAAGCCTTGTAGATGGAGAAATGAGCATGGCTTGGTGAAGGGAATAGGGGAGAAATGAGGGGAATGGAAGAGCTACGGGCTAAGTGTTGATCAAGGGGAAATATGGCAGCCCTTCGGGGTGAAAACGAGGCTCCTCCTTTTTGAAAGAAAGGCCCTTGCTTTTATAAGAAAAAATAGCAAATATCCCGTCCATGGGAGATAATGCTCAAAATAAAAGGGATAAATCCCATGAGAAATCGTATTGGAGAGTCCTAGCAAGTCCCTAGGGTGTCCCACGAGCTCAAACCGCGCTCAGGGGGTTGGGGAGTTGCTTAGAGATAGGGATATGGCCATAGGAGGATAAAGTGGAGGTGGTTGCGGAGGCCTGTATGCGCGGCTGTAGTCGCGACACATCGTAGGGACGCGACAAGGTTGAATGCGACGGTCTTAGGCGTCACGACTCTGAAGCCATGTGCATGGATATGCATGGGCTATTGCGACGGCCAAGGAGGTCGCGACAAGCTAACGCGGCGCTACGATACGACGCATTAAGGAAGTAGATTATTTTTGAATTATCAGCCAATCGCATAAGGAAATAATGATCTTTAAGCTCAAGGACTCTTTTAAATTGATAATGGGCGGGATTTTATGGAATTTTGGGCTGTCAATGGGCTCAAAGCAAGGTTAATGGTGGGCTCAAGGTGAGTGACCAACTTGGGGCTCACTTAAATAACAAGAAATGTGGTTCAACTTGTAAGCCAGAATCGGGTGTCTACAGATTTGCCCCTCCTTGACTTCCACTTTGCAGGGGAGCGGAGCGGAAGTGTAGCGGAGGTGTCGTGAAAGGATGGCGAAGAGGAGATGAAGCAGAGTGGACTAAAAAGTGGAAGCCAAGGTAAAGAGACACCCGATCTAACCAATAAGCAATTGGAATCTTTGTGAAAACCCTGGGTTAGCTGCTTGAGCAGAATGCAAAGAAAAGCACAAGCCTGGACGAGAAGGAAGAGAGTAAAAGGACGATCAACCCCTCGATTGAGAGGTACCATAGCTGATTGGCCTGCAGGTTTCGTCTTGGAAGGACATGTGCGTGCCAGGCAGGTAACTCATGACTCTGTCCTGGGAGCGGTTTGCAACCAAAATGGATCAAAAGATGAAAATTTGATAGAGAATCCAGACAGGGAAATTCTTAATATGCTGACAAGAGCAACTCACTCGGAGGCAAACCTTCCGATTCGGAATGGAGTGTGGTTTCTTGTTTGGAGTATGAAGAATAATTGGGCACTCAACAAGGGCTCACCATTAGCCAGGGATGAGTTGTGAAAGCTCAAAGTCCTATATGATGCACGCTGGGCTAAAAAGAAAAGAAATCATCAAAACAAATGCAAAGAAAAGAGAAAATAGAAAATAGATCAAGGATAATAATGTTAAGAGAAATAAGAACGGGTCAAGAGACTACCTGCAACCGCAGTGTAGGCCTGAATCCATCGTCCCCAAACTTATTTAACTCAATGGCCTATCCAGCGATTAGCAATGTGCACCTAGATTATCACTGTTTTTGGTAAAGGGGAACTCAAATCCCAGAGCACATTGAGAACCAGTCGGTCCTTGAAACGTTATAATAAAATAGAATACTATATGGTAATGCGAAGAGTAGGGATATGAATACATTACCTGACTTACCTGTGATGTTCTTTTTTGTGATTATCTGATTTTTCAATTTTTTATTTCGAACAAAACAAAGCAAAGCAATAAGCACAATAACGACATATATATATATATATATATATATATATATTCAAACAATCAAATAAGGATACCAACTAAGCACAGACACAAAAATAGCACACAAGATAAAAAGGCGACGCACTTGGGGGTCGCGACATAGACGCGACGTCTCGCCGTGTGGCGACGTGGACGCGGCGCATCGCGGCGTCGCGACACAAATAGAGTCCCAAAAACACAGAAAATCTGTGTTTATCCCTATCCTAAGACCTCTAGACTTCTAATAGGCTTCTAATCTTATCCTAATACTTAGCTACGGGATAGGGATGGGTTAGCCCCCCCTAGAGCTCTATAAATAGGGCTGCTTAGGGTGCTAATCCCACAGCTCTCTCTCTCTCTCTCAAATTTTCTTTGGTTTTCTCTCTCTTGCAACCATGAAGAGAGCTTATTCTGCCTTCCAAGAAGACATCCCACCTTATGCCGGTCCCAAAGCAGCCCGGGAGTCCCATGCTGAGCTCCAGTGTCTCTCTTCTGTGCCCCGGCATATATGCGCACGACCGGAACTTCAAGCAAGTGATCTTTCTCTCTAACTCTTCTTTCTTCTCTTCCTCCACTTCTTCTTTTGTTCTCAACCTCCTTTCTTTCTTTTTTTATTTTTTATACCAGATTCTCCTAGGTCACAAGATATTTTCTAAAGTGCCATGGCTGAACCCAATGATCGACTTGCTTCCACTTTCCTCCATTCGCCATTTACGTGAGTGGGGACTGTCCAGTGTGCTCGTCTTGGCCAAGCAGTATCATAAAATTGTGCATGTATGAGATGGCATTATAGCACTGGCGGAGCTGTGGCATCCCCAGGCCCACACGTTCATCTTCCTTGGGTTCGAGGCGACCGTCCTGCTAGAAGAGCTGGAGATCATGCTGGGTCTCCCGAGGTACCAGAGGGGGGAGGGGCTCGCCGTCTCCTATACCGTAGCGCCGATCAATGCGTGGAGCATCCTCGTGGAGATTATCACGAGGAAGACTGACTTGCATTCCATAACTAGCCGGACTCAGGTGTACCTTCTCCCTATCACCCAGTGGGTCATCTCCCAGTGCAAGCGCAAGACTGGGAACCATCTCGCCATCGCCAAGGCAGCCGCCTTCTGTATCTGTGGTGTCATTCTCGTCCCAGCTGAAGACGACACCATCTCCATTGAAAACCTGAGCATAATCGACTCCGTCTCGGAAGGTATGAGCATCGGTCAGGTTGTTCTTGGCTACCTATATGCTGGTCTCTCTTCCGCAGCCACCGAAGGCCCCTTTTACGGCTCCGTCATCACCCTTGAGCTCTGGATGGGCATGCACATACAGTTCCAGGTGATGGACACCCTCTCCACCAAGTGCAAGACTATGCTACATCACCCTCTTGCCTTTGTCGGAGCGCCCCTCTATATGACACCACAGGCATGGTGCAAAACAGCCAAAGTGAAGGGATTGAAGGGTTGGCGTGATCACTTCAAGAACATGACCGTGGCGGAGTTCGACATGCGCCCACGCTTCCTCCACAACATGATGATCCACCTACCTCAGCGTCCTGGACTGGCACTTCGACTTTTGGGCAATGAAGCACTGGTCCTTTACAATCCGGACCGTTGCTACTTGCAGTGCGGAGCGGCACGCACAGTGGTCCCCTTCCTTTCACACTTCCCGCCTATTCAGAAAAGGCGGATGGATGATGATCAGGATGAGCGAGACGTGCGGAGCACCATCATCCACTGGGAGGGATGCGCCATGAGTCTCCTCCAGGCAGAGGTGGTAGAAGATGAAGACGTGATGCAAGAGTACCTCGAAGCAATGAAGAAGATCCATCCAGCAGCACCGGAGGCTTGAGATTGATGAGATTGATGTAGGCATGATATTAAGTGGTAGTTAGGGTAGAAAAAACGCATTAGGTTGACTGTAGGAATGATTTAGAGAATGTTTTGACAACTTTGAATGAATAAAAATAGGTTTTGCTCTGTTTGCGCAATGTTTTGTTGATAACGCGACGGGCAGGTGTGTCGCCTTAAGGTCGCGTCATGGAAGTTGGTCGCGATAGGGTCGCGACCTACCTTGACGACGCGATCGCAACGCGACGTCCCGCAACGTCGCATCCTCACCTGAGGGTTCAAAACGCAAACACCCCCTTTCTCCCCCCTTTGCGTTTTCAAACTCTTCCTCAAGGCTCTTGCAATTTCTTCCCCTTAGCTCTCTCACCTTCTTACTCTTCCACTTCACTCTCTTTCTCACAAACCTCCTCAAACCCTCTTATGTACTCAGCTATTCTCTCAGCAATGGAAGGAGGCGGCTATGGAGGCACGGGTTCTTCGCGGAGGAAGAGGAAAGCGGGAAGGAGAAGCTCCCAATAGCGGGAGGAGGTGCCTCCGGCGGAAGATGATGTGCCATAAATCAAGATGGAGGAGGCGGAGGCAGAGGCCTTGGACACGGAGGTGGCGAGGAAGGCACGGGAAGACGCGATGAAAACGGTAAGTAAATTGAACTTAAGACCATGAATGGATGTGTGGGAATGGGTAAGGAGGCCCCTAGAGGGCGGATGTAGGGCGTGACGCCTAGAGAAAACAGCCCCCGGACAAAGAAAGGTCCAGTTGGCTTCCGCCTGAGAACGCGACGGCCTCAAGCGTCGCGATACCAGCTATCGCGACGTGGGCCTGGGCCGCGACAGTGTCACATCTCATAGCGACGTCGCGATAAGATTACGGCTCCAAGGAGAGTGGCAATGTTGTCGCGGCGTATCACGATGCCGCGACAAGATCGCGCCCCATTGGGCCAATGCGACCTCAGCCGAAAAAACCAATAAGGGGAATTTAAACTGATCTTGAATTAATTTGTGCTTGCAGGGGGAAATGAGGGCCCGAGTTTCTTGGCTCCTAGTATTGGCAGTGTATTTAGCCTTCCCGTCCTTCCAGAGAGAGAGGTTGGAGGGCATGGGTTTTGGGGAGGTGCTTAGGATGGACAGGATGAGGGCGGATCCTGCGCTCACCCAGGCCCTGCGGAGCAGGTGGGATGCAGAGGCGACTGCCTTCGTATTCCCATAGGGTCATATGATCCCCAGTCTGGAGGGTGTGAGCCGGATCACAGGGCTGAGGGTGTATGGGAGACCAGTGAGCGGGTTTACCTACCCCTGTTACCGGAATTTAGCCCATCGACTCCTAGGATTGACCGTAGGACAGAGGTCTTCCCTCCTTTTTAGGGTCGAGTTACAGGAGAGCCTGGGACTCTATGATGTGGGGAAGAAGGTGGGGGAGACGGTCAATGGGCAGCTGCAGAGGTTGACCCAGGGGTGCCGAGTAGCGCTAGCAGAGGAGCCAGGGGCAGAGGCGGACCTAGACTTGTGTCTCTTTCTTATCCTCTTCTTGGGCAGACTCTTGTTTGCCACGAGAGGCGACTCAGTCCACTGCCAGTTCCTGCCGCTCTTGGATGACCTGGACGAGGTGGGTGACTACGCTTCGGGGGCCGCACTTCTAGCGCACCAGTTTGACAGTTTGGGCGCCTCCGAGCGACAGACGTCCACGAGCGGTTTCTTCCCTTTTCTTCACGTACATTTCTCTCCTTTGCCCCTTTACTTACTGCACTTTGATATGGATTGAGATTTGACTGGCTTCATGCTTTTGCAGGTTTGGGCTTACCTCCACCTCCCTGACCTGAGGAGAGGGATCCTAGCATGATCGGGCCGTGTGCCCATAGCCCGACGCTGGGACTCTCGCCGCAACACTCATACATTGGAGGACCAGCTGGCGTCCATCTAGGACGAGATCGACACCTACCCTCAGCTAGATGTGAGTATTCTACCCTTCTCTCTAAATTCAATGATTTGAATTAACTGTTTGGCAACTAAACAAATGTTTTTGATGTGCAGGTGGTGTGGCAGCCATATCTAGAGGAGGGAGATGAGGGACAGCCTTGGTTGGTGCAGGCCCGCCCCTACTTTGGTAGGTCAGTGTGGATCCATGCACTCAACCTTGTGCTACCTCTGCACTTGTACTTGGCTCAGAGGTCGCTCGGCCTACGCCAGAGTGCAGTGGAGTTCCCCAGCCAAGACCGGACCGCTAGGCCTGGTCGGAGCTTCCGGGGACTCCATGACACGACAGACTGGCGAGTGAGGGCCAAGAAGTAGATCGACAACTGGGAGCGGAAGGGCAAGCAGGTCCGGTCGGAGGCCACATCTGACGACGCGTACTTACAGGCATTCGCCTTAAAGTACGCGCGCGAGGGTCTACCACGACAGGAGGCGTCAGGTAAAACCCATAAACTCAAACACTGTGAAATTGATCTTTATTTGAATTGAACTGACATATTTGAAGTGCAGATTGACGTGGCCAGGGAGATTGCCTCACTACGGGCCCTGCTACACTCAGCTATGCAGGACCGGGCGACGGCTCTGAGGGAGACAGAGCAGTTGGTAAGTACATACTCTAACTTCCATACATTACCATTTTCATGGCTGATTTGAAGAAATTAATGTGTGTTGCATGTGCAGCGGAAGGAGTTGGAGAGGGTGAGGAGAGCGGCAGGAGCTGGAGCATCCTCTTCCAGGGCTTAAGAGAGTTCCCAGTCAGATCTAGAAGACCGACTGGCGGTCACAGTGAGGAGGGCCGAAGAGGCACATACCGAGCTGGCCGAGAGGGTAAGTAGGACATTGTCTTTAATTTAAAGATTATTTAAACATGGCACTGAGTTGAATTCTTTTTCAGGAGAGGGAGCTGAGGACCACCACTGACCGCGCGTCCCAGCTTCAGGGACAAGTTGATGCCGCCACGGGCGAGAGGGACCGGCTGCGCATCAAGGCGGAGGCAGCGGAGCTACTGGTAGTGGAGACGACGCGGGAGCTGGCGACACTGTGGGTGCAGGGGTCGTCAGTGGACCAGACGGAGATGGTGAGGCTGTGTACCGAGGTGACGGCACAGCAGATTAGGATAGATGAGCTCTGGGGTCTAGTGACGACCCTAGGCCAGGCGGCTCGAAGTAGGAGTAGTAGGACAGATGTGAGCGGGGCGAGTGGTGCCTCCGTTCGACAGTGTCTAGCAGGTTCCTCCAGTCGTAGTAGGAACGAGGAGGAGGACAGACGTCATCGCGGCGAGGCGAGCGCCCACAGTGGTAGGGGTGGTGGAGAGATGCCACCACCTCGAGAGAGGCAGGAGGGATCCGTAGAGAGTGGTGGTGGACAGTGAGGAGCTTGTGAGCCACCTCCCCTTATCTTTGTACATATGACTTATCACTTAATGGATCCTTTATTTTATGTCAATGCTTGTGAAATGAATGATTTTGCAGTTGACACGTGTGTGAGATGAGATCCGAACACAAGAGAGGGAGAGAACAAGAGTACCCCGAGTACACAGATGTGTTTGCTCCAAAATTCTTCGTCCCTGTACACTTAACAAAATAAGTTAGATCTGTTCTTTGGCTCAGCCTCTTGCGCTAAAAATGATCTTGACTTTGTAATTATCAAGGGGCTAAGCCTCATTCAAATAGGCGATAAATAAATGAAAATCACGCATGCAAAAGGAAAGCGATATGTATACACAATTTTTTTTTTGGGTTTTGAGATTTTCTATTTTTTGGGGTTTTGGAATTTTCTGATTTTTTTTTGTATTTTCTGATATTTTTGGATTTTCTGTTTTTTTTTGGATTTTTGGATTTTATGATTTTTTTGGATTTTGTGATTTTTATGATTTTTTTTGGATTTTGGGATTTTCTATTTTTTTATTTTAGGATTTTTTTGATTTTTTTAGATTTTGGGATTTTCTGATTTTTTTAGGATTTTTGAGATTTTATTATTTTTTTTAGATTTTGAGATTTTTTATTTTGAGATTTTCTGATTTTTTTGGATTTTGGGATTTTTTGATTTTTTTATATTTTGGCATTTTCTGATAACACCATCTTTTGCTCTTGAGTGATGTGCTATAGATCTTATTCCTCTCTTATGTTTGTCAAACATCCTCTATGTGTAGTGTGTATTTGGTTCTTTTTGGCTTCCCAAAGTCTGCTTGCCCCTAGTCATTAACGTTCCACCATAGACCAGGTGTGTGGGTTCTCTGGTCGTGAGAAGGGATTGGAAGACTTAAGAGGAGATAAGACTCGGCCTTGGAGCTCGGGATACAAGTTTGTAAGATTTGCAAGGGTGTGGCTCATACGTAATCCGTCTGTTGTCCAGAGACTTTATGGTTATTGGATTGGGGCATGTGTACGACCGGGCTCAAGAGCGTCCCGCGGAGAACTGTACTGCCACTCTTTGATATGCCCCTATTCTCATCATTTTTTTATTCACTTTTTTTATTCATCATTTTTATCATTTTATTCCTCTTTCTTTTGAACTGAACGCCTCTCTTTGAGACCTCATGCATATGATCTACACCCTCGCTTGTCTACATGTTAGCGTCCTTTTGCCCCTAGACCTTGTCCGAGCAAGAAGAGAATTGACCTTCGTCCCCTTGCACTAGGACCAAATAGGAACATCACTAACTAAGGGGAATTGACCTTGGGTTGCCGTGTTGTGTGTGTGATTGAACACAGGAGTTTGTTTGTCAACAAATGGAAGGAAGTGAGACACATAGCTCCCAACATTCTTTTACAAATTGATGCCGTTATTGAAAATCCTTTTACTAAGGGAAAAATCTTTTAAGATACAACCCATTCCATGGGTGAGAAAGCTCCTCACAATTGGCATTGACTAACCTGTACGCGTTCCAAGGGTACACTTCCTTAAGAACGTACGACCCTTCCCTGTTTGGTTGCAATTTTGACCTAGGACCTCCAGGTTATGTGAAAATTCGTTTCAAAACCACGTCCCCTTCTTGGAATTTACGCTCAATTACTTTCTTTTGAAAAGATCTTGAGAGTCTATTTTGATATGAAAGCACATGATCGGCCGCGGCTAGACGCCGTTCGTCTAGGAGTTCTAACTGCGTAAGTAACGCCTCTCGACGTTCGTCAGGATTAAGTTCTTTATCCAGCTGAACTCTTAGCGAAGGAATGAGGATCTCATGTGGACATATCGTCTCCATCCCATAGGTAAGTGAGAAAGGAGTTTGCCCAGTGGGCGTGTGAACAAGGGTTCGGTAGGCCCACAAAGCCTCAATCAATTTCTCAGGCCAATCAACGAACTTATGAGACTCACAAGTTTTCTTTAGAATTTTCAAAAGTGTTTTATTTGTGGCTTCGGCTTGGCCGTTGCCCTGTGGATAGTAAGGAGACGAATGATGCAAGGAAATATTGAATTTCTTACATAGGTCCTGAAGCTCTTAGGATATAAACTGGGGTCCATTGTCGGTGATGAAGCCGCTTGGTACTCCGAACTGCGAGATGATGTTTTTCATGACGAACCTGCACACGGTCGAGCCTTTGATTTCTGCAAACGCCTCAGCTTCAGCCCACTTGGTGAAGTACTCAGTGGCAGTATGAATGAAAGATTTTTGTTTCACTTGAGCGTTAGGATCACCAAGAGGCCCAATGACATCAAAAGCCCACATGGAGAAAGTCCAAGGGGAAGATAATGGATGCAAAGAGGAAGATGGAGCATGGATTTTGTCGGCATGAACTTGGCATTTGACACACCTACGGACGTAGATGGCACAGTCTTCTTCTAAGGTTGGCCAGTAGTAGCCCTACCTAAGAATATTCATAGCCAACATTTGACTATTCACATGCCCTCCACATGCACTAGAGTGGGCTCCTTCCACTACCTTCCAGGCTTCTTCGTCCGACAAACGTCTAAGGAGCATTCCATTTAGAGCGCGCCTATACAACACTTCACCAACAATAGTATATCTTAACGCTGCTCTACGGATGGCTCTCCTATCCTCTGCTTCAGCCTCCTCTGGGAAGGTACCGTCTCTGCAATACAGCTCAATTTCATGGTACCATGGCCTTTCTTCTGGCATCATTTCTCCTAGCTCTACAAGCATTACTTCCTTCGCTTCGCTTCTCTCTGCCTTTAAGACTAAAGAGCTCCTAAGGTTATTAAACCAAGGGTCCTGAGTGGAGGGAGCTTCTAATCTTTGAACAGTGATTGTCTCGGCACTGCGGCTGAGAGGGAAAGAGAGAGATGAGGCCAGGGACGCGAGGGCATCGGCCAGGATATTCTGAGAGCGAGGAGTATAGAAAGGACCTGCCGAAAAACGAGCTGAGAATCTCTTATGATCTTGAGATGGGGCGCGCCTAAAAGATAGGCAAGCTTAAGACCGGCTAGGAGAGCTTCATACTCGGAGACATTGTTGGTGGCAGGGAACTGGAGTTGATATGCAAGTGGAATGGTGATCCCTTCTGGGGTGAGCAAGACAACACCTATGCCTCGTCCCCTAGAATTGAGAGCTCCATCAAAGTGGAGCGACCAGAAGGGATCGCGAAAGATGAGTGACAGGCTTTCATCGGGGAAATCCTATTGAACCTTGTTACTGTGAGGAAGAGGAAGGTAAGCGAGATGCTCGGCAATGACATACCCTTTAATAGCCTTCTGGACTACAAAGGTGATATCGAATTGAGACAGGAAGCTCTGCCAACGCGCCAATCTGTCGGCGAGGACTGGCTTCTCCAGGAGATACCTAATAGGATCCATTCTAGAAATCAAACTCACCCTATGGGCTAGGAAATTGTAACGACCCTCCTTATACCGGTACGATTTTACCAACCCTCATTGGTATAATGAACGTCGCTACAGTGGGACATTTACCCAACAATTGTACTCTAGGCTGAAATATACACAAATACATAACATATGACAGAGGAATTTAAAGAACTGAAAAGAAAATTTTTTATTCCATCATCCACATTCTATTCATAGTCCATATAGAAGAAAAGAAGACTAACTTTTCATAACAAACAAAAAAATAAATATAAAGTCAATACATTGTCCACATGAGATTAAGCAGAGTCTTTTTATTACATACTATGAATTAAAGAAAGTACAAAGTTGAATCCAAAATAAAGTCTCCAACTCCTACTCTCGCTCCGAGTCGCTCCTAACGATCTTCTCGGAAGAAGTAGAAATGTCTGCACTTGTACGCCGAAGCAAGAGTGAGTGCAAAAGAACTCAACAAGTAACACCAAACACACTAAACTTACATGCATCACATAACTTTCACATTCTTATGCTACACAATTAACATATAAGCATGAATTTGTCAATTTATTCAAATAAAACCTAAACATGATTTCTACACATGTTAGATATGGAAATTATGTTATACAAAATAACTTAAAGCCTATCACATGCTTTCTACACACCTTTCAATATATTAAACTAAGCTCATTTAACTACATTCGCATGCTAAGAAAACAACCATTTTAAACGTGGAGTTTGCACATTTTACAAAAGACGTTTCTAGTATGGATTCTATAATCATTGTCATATGGTTTACACATTTATATTCATGAAGAGCTTGCTGTTTTACTATGGACATGTCACATTCATATAAGAAATTATCATTTTACATATTATCACAA